>JAPTGZ010022461.1:0-20064 GCA_029814645.1 Fowleria isostigma
ACAGGTGAATTGGAATTTGGCCAATATAAATGACTGCCGTTTTATTTTGCAATGGACTTCATTTAATAAATAATGGTTGGAATCATCTGCAAGTTGTATTTTCTACTCCAAAGATTAAACGTGTGTCCTCTCTGACTCAGTTACATTACTTTAATACAATTACTGGCTCAGTGTCATCGAGTTATCAGCACAATTTAGTTTTTCCCCAAATCATGGCCACAAGGAATGTTTGTTCTCCTTCACATCTTACTTTATTTTGTCAGTGAGCTCCTCAGTGTTTTCTCTAATGGCCACGATAATCTGAGACACTGGATTCAGCATCACATTGTCCACAATGACCTTTGAAGAGAAAAAAATAAAACAGGTTATGGTCGTCTCCTCTTCCCAGAATCACAAAGGTCTTAAAAATGAGATGTAGCAGCATGTTGTGTCAGACCTCGTCTTTGCTCTGAGTCCGCTGCCTAGGTTTCTGTTCACGGTCACTCGAGATCTGCTCAGGGTCCTTTGTAGCTGCAGAACCTGGTGGTGCTCTCTGGTAGTTTGATCCTCCCTCTGGAATATTCTGAACAAGTAGCAACACAGTCCGGTTTTGGTGACAGGGCATCGTTTACAGTAAATGTGACCATAAGTGACTGGCTAGACTGATTGACTTGACAGTAAAATGATTGACGGTTTTAGACACAGTGTTAGAGACCTCATGTTAGATTTGACCCAGGTGAAAACATTGTAAATGAGAAACTGTTCTCAATTGATTTTACCTGGTAAAATAAAGGTTAAATAAATAAATAAGTAAAATGAAAGAACAACACTCTATAGAGGAAGCAACAGTGGATGTATAGGTCTACATGTACTTCCTCTTTCAGCAAACAATGAAGCTGGTCATAATGTGGGCAAATATCTATTATTTAATTAATCAAATAAAGAAGGTGTGGGGCATCTGTATTTAATCAAGCATCTGTACAAACAGTATCCACTATTGGTAACTTTGTCCTGTGTAGGTCTGATCTTCTCTAACTGAGTGGGAGAAGAAAAAAAAAGTTGCTAGGCCCGGCCAAGCAAACGTGAACATCAGGGTCAAATTCTATGTAAATGGAATTACAGTGTAAATATCCACTTAAGAGCCCCTGGTAAGACTGAACCTGCACACCAAAAATCTCATTCAGTATCCTTAAAAATATATATATATACATTAAAATTTTAAAAATTCAGCCCAGTGCTGAAGATCAGCTGATAATTACAAACCATAAACAGTAAAGGTTGTAAATTAATATATATGGCATACATTCAGAATGTAAATAGCAATGTTTTTATGTTCAAAATATGTGCCTGTATGTAATCTTATATTTCATAATAATTACATACTGTAATGATTTTGATTTATTTATTTATTTTTTTAAACAGCAGAAAGATGTGTATTAAACATAGTAATGAAACATATGTGGTCAAAGACTGAGAAATTAATCAGAATCTTAATAAAATTATCTTTGATAATTATTATAATTATAATTATTATTATTATTATTATTATTATTACAGTGCATCACACTGAGAAACATCTCTGCTACTTTTTTTGGATTCTCACTCCATTACCATGAATTAATGTCTTTTAAAACCAAAACAAAAATGATTTCAGTTTAATTTTTGGATATAATGCACTCTCATATATTAAGAAAAGTCTCATATGCTAAATATTTGCACTTTCCTTGAGGAACAGACTTTTTGGTATTTTTTCCCCAAACCTTGAATAACTGCTGAATATTTTTCCTCACTCTGTTACTTTGTCAATGATGATAAATGTATATTTTAATTAAATATTTGGTTATTATTCCTTAATGGCATGTTAATGTACTTGCTTAGTCCTCCAATTTGAGCTATTATGGTTGCTGCTTAATTAATTTGCTTTCTCCATTACTCACTTGGCCAGGCCATGCAAGTCAATCTAGTTAAACATCTATTCTATGCCAACATTTGCAAGAATTCACAAGGCACTCTTCTATTTGGGATTTATTAGTGGACTCTTTCCATCTGCATTGGCTAGAGATTAAAAAAAAAACTTTAATTCTGTACCTGTTCATGATCGGTCACTCTGGAAGTAGGTGCACTGCTCTCTGCTCCACAGTTCTGTGAGTCACCATCACCTGCCACATCATGGATCTCTCTTGCCAGGATGGCTAGGTCTTTAGCCAGGTCTTGACTCAACCTGCCACAAAGGAAACATGATAAAATATTTTTTTTTTTCTCTTTTTCCAATTTTCACTGCCAAATAAAACCAGATGCTGGGAAACAATCTAAAGGAAGCAGGAAATACACACTGCTCTAAAATGTATGAAGGCTTCTATGGCTGTAATTTGTTATAGTCAACTAAGGTTTGCTCTCCTGGCTTACCGTGCAATCTCAGCACTGTGATTGGACCAGTTGTGGAAGGCATCTCCTTCATGGTTCTCGTCCTCTGAATCCCTACATCGAGATTTGGGACGCAGTGCAACCACCGGTTGGGCTCTAGGCTGATTGCGAGGGCCGTGGGAAGCTGAGGAAGGTTGGGAGCGTTTGTGTTTAGGAGTGCTCTGGTTGGTGTCATACTCCTCATCTGAGGTAGAAGTATAGTCAGAGCCTTTCTGTCGCCTCCTGGAGCCTTGGCATCGTGAATTGGTTTGAGTTAGGGAAGATGAGGATAGAGGAATCAGGAAAACCAGAATGAGAAGAGAGACACCGTCAAAGAATAAAGTAAAGATATAGTTGCTGAAAAAGTCCCAGAACAGGAGACAGAAAACTTGCTGAGGAAGTTCTAATTTCTAAATGTTTTACTTAATGATTGAATTTCACATTGAAAAAGTTTTTTTTCTTTGTTCTTCTCAATAAGATATGCAACACAGATTGAAAAAGTTTTTCATAGTCAAATACATGACTTCCACAGTTCCAGACAAGAGCCCATTAGAGGAAACATATAAGAGTACTAAAGGATAATATGTGAAGTACAGGCCTACTCTTCATAAGAGCTACAGCATACCCACAACATGACCGTACATAAAGGTGAGTTTCAGACCCTATTGTTTGAATGTTAGTAAAAGTTGTATTGAAAGTCCCCAGTCACTTCTCCTTTCAGTCAGTTCTCTTCCCCTTAACTACCCTACCGGTCAAAAGTTTTAGAATACCTCCATTTTCTCTAAAGGAAGGACCTGCACTTTTAAGAGTTACAATGGTTCATTAAGTTCATTTAATGCTTTTCTCTCACAGTTATAATAGCAATATACTACACCCAGCAGAGTAACATCTTCTAAATAATGCTCCAGAGGCTGCACTAACAGTCTGTTCTACAATAACTACTGACGGACCCATTCATCAAATGGTCAAAATGTTGCTTTCAGATAACTGAAATCAGCGGCTGATTATTTAATAACACCATGTACACATGTAGCTTGGTATTTACAGAAACTGTAATTTACCCACCTCTGTTCTCAATAACAACACTGTACATACCAGACTGTTTTCAGAAAAGTTATCATCTGCAGCAACTTGCATTTATAAACTGTAGAGCTCTGTCATGGGGTTAAAGTTAGCGTAAACAAAAGTGGCCCACATGACATTGTTGATGCATTTTTTTTGTTGCATGCTGTGACATTTCAGGACCCTATAACTTAGTTTCCCTCTGTAAGAAAAGAATTTCTCAAAATCTCCATTTCAGTGACCTCAAGTCAAGTTTTCATGTGGATGATAAGCCAAAATGGATAAGAACCTATTCATTTTTTTAGTATGTATACATGGTAAGATGAAGGATAATGCAGATGCATGAGCAGTGTCGGCAGCCTAGACTACGACAGCCTTGTTCATTTGCTTTAACTGCTTGATCACTGAACAAGAAACCTAAACTTTTTTTTTGGCGTTTAGAAAAAAAACAAACAAAAAAAACCAAAACAAAACAAAAAAAAACCCAGCCAGTGCAGCCAATTAATAGGATTCTGCAGTACTGAAAGTATCTGACACCTTGAAAAAAAAAAAGCACTCTAAAACATACTGACCGGTAGTGCATGAATAGATGCTGTATGAGTTCAGAACCCAGGTGTGATCATTAACACATAAAATGTACTAAAGCCTATTCAAGTATCAAACCAATTCACCATGACAGATGTTTGATAGGTCAGATAATCTCTGTTCACATTCAGTTTAAATGTTGCACAAAAGTTATTGATCTTTATCATACTCACTTGCTGTGCTACTTGCGTATTTGGCACTACCAGAGCGTCCTCGACTGACAGGGGCCTTACTAAGTGCTGCTTTCTGTGGTCTTTCAGCCGGCTTTGGTCCTGGTCCAGAGGCCCGGCGAACGGAGCTGCTACTGCCGTCTGTGCTGCGGTTGGAGAATCCTGTACTCCTGCCTGTCCACTGTGGGGTGGAAGAGGCTTCAGTGTCACTTGGTGTGTTGAAAGAACTGGTCCGCTTACGTGGCATTGCCAGCATATCCAGTCTGGAGAGTTTCTTGGTTTCCTGGGGCTGCTTCACTGGGGCGTTGCCCGCCTCTTGCGACAGCCTGTCAGTCTCGGTACCCTCGTTGTCGGACTCTCCAAGACGAGCCCTTCGAAGCATTGATGCTCTGGTGGGTCTTGGAGCTGACAAGCTGTTAGTGCGACCTAAGGCCACTTTGGAGTTTTTGGCATCCTCCCTTTGGAGCGGCACTGTGTATTTCTTGCTTGTGTGTTTTGTGTTTGATTCTTGGTCAGAAAACGGTACATTGGAGCCCTGAGGGTCATCACTTAGATCAGTGGAGCCACATTTCCCTGAACTGCGTCGAAGGCCAACTGGTCTTCTGAAAGTCTCAGTCTTATGGTTTCTGTCTAGTCCCTGAGAGAATCGCTTTTCTGTCAAACGCTCAGATGCAGAGGATTGGTTATTAGAGTCCTGACTAGCTGTACTCATTGAAGACTTCTCCCTGTGAAAGCCACTATTAGAAGGCTTTGCAGTCACTGGGTTTTGCTTGGTCCTATTGCTGTGTTGGCTGACTGTGCTGGAGGTGTCCACATCAGATTCCCCAGAAAGGGAGTCCATTACTGGAGATGGAGTGGCTACAGTTTGTTGGCTGGCTGCTTGGAGTTTGGCCTCCAGAACAGCCAGAACATCTTCAGTTTCTCTGAGATAAGAGTGAGTGTCCTGACTGCAGGACCCTGGGAATGATTGTGGTTCTGGGCTTCTCTGTGCAGGCTGGCTGGAGATGTTGGGTAATCTGGCGTTGCTGGGCCGATCCTTAGTGAAGCTCTCTTGTCTGACCAGAGCCGTTACCCCACCCTCCCTGGTCTCTGGACTCTGAGTTCCCAGGACAGGCGCTGACCCACTGGGCTTAACTTTTCCAGAGTCTTGGCTACTTCTGCGTTTGGTCAGAGTGGCTGTTGAGAAAGTTTTGGCTACTTGTTTTCTCTCCATCTTTGGAGTGCTTGGTTTTGAGCCTCTATCTTCTGATTTAGCCATAGTGTCATCTGACCCAATGTAGAATGATGTGGACTTGACAGACATTGTGGGCTTATCCTCTTTTTTCTTCTCTTCTGTGTCTGACAGCGGTCTCCTTCTCCGTTCTATGATTGAGCCATCATCTGACTTACTGGCGTCACTCAGGCTGTCAGGCTCCACATCGTCCTGTACTGATAACCTGTGAAGGCTGGCCTGAGATCTGGGGGTCACCGAGGTGCTCTCCTCTACATTGAATGTTGAATGCAGGTCATAATGAACATGAATACTGGGAGTTGGAATGTCACTCTTCTGCCCTGGTGGTACCGTAGACAGGATGGTTTGAGCCCCTGAACTGTTGGTGTCTGTGCTGTCACAGCCTTGGCTGAGCGTGGCCTTGTGGCTGGCTGGTCCTCGTGCTGAAGTGAAGCAGTTTTAATGTGTTAACAAACATATAGTGAAACTAAATATCATTCATATTCATCGGGGTGTCTCATTATCATTTCAAATAGACTCATGTCATGTTAGGTGGCTTACCCCCTCCTGACAGCTCCATCTGGGTAGAGGTGTCAAAGTGGCTAGACGAAGGGCCAGATTCTCTGTAGCTGTCTGCCAAGCTGGCCCAGCAGGACATCCACTTAGGAGCCCCCGGTAAGACTGAACCTGCTGCCTGAACCTGCAAAACAAAACAAATAACTCATTCAGCATCCTTAAAAAAAGATATTCAAGTTTTAAAAATTTAGCCCAGATCAGCTGATAATTATAATATTATGTTAGTAGAACAAAAAACACAATGTGATACAGAAGCCATCATACATTAATTTGTTTCACAAGTTAGTATGTCATATGATTGTGTTTCCTTAAATTTGGTTAGAAGAAAACAGAAAAACCCCGAACCTGTGAGGAAAGAGGAGGCAAATTATAAAAATATAAATCAAAAGGAAGATACACCAAAAAAAGAAGGAAAATACCAAAAAGGCAAATCAAGAATATAATGCATGCCGATTGTTGCATTTTTTATTTTATTTATTGGCTTACTAAACCAACACACTGATTCAGTGCTTTTATTGCTGGCGTTTACATTACTACCCTGAGCAGGTAGGTTTACCTTTACCACACTCTGTCCCTGTCCTGTCCTCACCTCCCCACAGCTACTCTGTCTATGCTGCTCCCTGTCCTCAACAATAACAGGCCTAAATGTGGCTGATGTTTCTGCTTCACTCTGGTTGGTTCTCTCTGGGCTGTCAACCACACCAAACACCTGTCAGGAACAGAGCATTGCAAGTAGATGAGTGGAGGAATACGATCACTGGCACTGCCAAAGACCATGGCTCATGAGTGGATCAAATTAAGATGCTGAACAACAAAGCCAATGTACACATTTTTCTGCAGAACTAAGGTGGACTTGCCTGGTCTATCTTGTTCCGGGCCTCCTCCAGCTCTTTATCTTGAATATCTGCTTCAATAGTGTAGGTTCCTGCGTCACTCAAACTGTCTTCCTCTTCATTTCTGGGGCCACCCTGGGGGCCCTTGATTTCCACTTTCTCAGATGCTAGTGGCATGACTGGAGCCTTGAGAGGAACAGGTTTGTGGATGGGAGAGGAGGTCTGTGGCTGGTAGGGAGTATTTGATGTAGACACTGCTGTCGTTTCAGCTCCAGTGGAACTGGATGCCTTTTTCTCCTCAGAAGAAGACCCTTGCTTGGCTTGTTTGAGCAATTCAGCAGTAAATTCCTGGGCAAGTTTGGATTTCCGTCCAACGCTGCTAAATGGCCTTGCAGAAACAGAGGATGTAGAACGAGAGGAGAAGCTGTTGCTGATTCGGTCTTCTGTCTTCTCCCTTCTCAGAGAACCAGCTCTCTGGTGACCCGTGGAGGCAGGACCCTTCAGGGGAACAGTGTATCGCTGGGTTGGGGGAGTAGTACAGGCGGGAGATGGAGAATGTCTCTCCCCAGTTGGGCTTGAACTCTTCCTTGACTTATCCACTTGTGCCCTTTGTCCTGGGAGCTCAGGTTGCGTACTGTTGGTGGTGAAGGACTGAGAACGCTTCTTTCTTGAGTTTTCATCAAAAAATTCTATGACAAAAGCTTGGTGAGGCTCGGCCTTGGTGAGCCCAGAAAGTGACTGAGACTCTGGTGTAGAATTTGGCAAGGGCTCCTCTGAGGTGGGAGATGCAAAACATTGAGGAGGAGAGTTTCTCAGTGGTTGTGCAGACTCCTGGGGCCAAGGCTGAGGTTCTGAGTTGAGAAATTCATTTCCATTGATCCTTCCTGAATCACTGCGAGTGCCATCTTCCCAGTGGATTGCTAAGAAATGAACAAAAATAAGTTAGTCTACTTAGAACTATCCATTATTCTCGTTAGTAATGGCTGATAAAATATATTTCAATATAATCACAATACGAAGCTGTATGGTAAATATTGTAGAAACTAAATCTTTTAAAATAATTTGATTTACATATATAATGTATTCACACTAAGCATGTGCACATGTGACTTATCAAACACAGTCCTCCATACACTGCCATGTATTTTCACCATTTGCCCAGATACATAACACTCACTCAGCTATACTCATATTAGTTATTCTCAACTTGGTGGTTCTTGCAAGGAAAGTTTGTTTCTTGTGACTGATCACATTACTGAGTGAATTCCTCCTCTTGTGCAGGCTTAATTCTCGCTAAAGCCAAGGCTACTAAACCTAAAAAGAAGTTAACTTACTCTTTGTGCTTTGGAGCATTGATGGATCACTGTTTGTGCTGTACATGTCTTCGGTCCGAGACCTCCTCCTCATCATGCTAGCATTGCTTTGGACCAGCCAATCAGCAACTTTACTTTCTGCTGACATCACCTCAGACGGTGTGGTAGCAACATCTGAGGATGATAGCCTTCTCTGTTGGCGAAATGAAAACTTTGTAATGTGGTCCTTGATCTTCATTTTGCCTGGCGTGCACTCATCAAATTCGATAGTGAAAGATGCATGGCTTTGGACCACAGGAGGTGTGGGGGTGGAGGGGACAATCTCTGAAGAATGTGGGGTGTCCTTTGTTGGAACTTCGTAAACTTGTGGCTCGAGTTTCTTGGCAGGTCGTTGCTGGAACTCCTTTGTTGGGATCTCAAAGTAGCTGGGTTCTCGGCGGTAGGAGAAAATGGACTTGGCCTGGCTGTCAGACAGAGAACCGTTGACCTCATATCTGGAGGACTCTTTGGCAGACTCTGCAAGCAATAAAAAATTATAGGTTAACAGTAAATACACCGCCACAGCACACGTCAATGAGTTTCACACATAATCCACTTAGCACTTAAGGGCTGGAGACAGGATACTGGCTTCTTATTAATAATTAAACTACGCAGCTGTGGTTTTGCATCACTCATATCTAAATAAAGTAAAGAACATTCCGTCAGCATCATCACAGATAATATGTAATGTTTCTAAAGATTGACTGGGAGGTCACTGTCACACAAAGATTCCAGCAGTGAAAATGAGAAAACTAAATCAGCCTGTGGGTCTTTGGATTCCAGTCGGATGTGGCCAAAAATCACTTATGGAGCTGAGGGTCCAGTGAAGGGTAGTTGAGCAGGAATAATCTGTTTTAGCCTGGGCAACATGATGCAAACAATCAGCTATCTGCCTCCTCTGCTGCCACTACCCCCACCCTCCTGCAGCAGCTTAGAGGGTCATAATCCATCACGAGGCAGACAGGCACTGCCCGATGGCCTGGCATGGTATGGTATGGTCTGGCTAACAGTCTCCGACTAGCAGCCAGAGACCTGCCTCTGGCTTAACACCATCCATCTCTCAGTGACCCACAAAGGGCAGCACATAGCAATGCCACAGATAAGCATGTCATAACAAATCAGGATCCAATTGACAGATGTGAGGCTATCCAACACAATTTAATTACAAAGAACTGTGCAGGTTTAAAGTCTGTTAGATGGTACATACACTGCAGTATGAATAAAACAAACATGTATTGACCTGATGACTCCTGTCCTGGCTGCTTTCCTCCTCTGCTCTGTTTTTTGTTTGCTGGGTCTTCATCTTCCCCCCACCACGATGGCTGGCCGTACAGTGGAGTAGGCTTGGATATCGGTGAATCTGTGGCAGCTAATAGGCAAATGCACAAGCAAAGACAGACACACAATATTAGGCACATGAGTACAGAGAGGAAAAGGCTGAAGAATGAGCAGAAAGAACCAAAGTTGTACAGCCTGTTGTGTTTATATGAGTTGGTTTATATAAGCTATCCGATTAAACTATGTTGCGTCTAGGCTTGGTGCTTCAGTAACAATGTGTTGCACAACAGAAGCTCAGAATGTTATAATGTTAGAAGAAGGCTAAGGGGCTGACCTCCTGCATTCCCAAGGGAGTCATAGAGTCAAAGAGGGTTAGATGGTGATACCAGCTGAATCAGATCACGCAAGTCACCCAAACATAATCCTTCCTGTGTGAGACGAGACAATGCTAATCCTAATCTTCAAAAAAACATAGGATATAGGATAACCACTGCCTCTTCATGCAGCGATCATATCTAGTTACTTGTGCTCTGCAGAAAAACAATTCACTATACACAGTATGCATGTTCAGCCAGGGGAGTAAGAGGTCGTTTCCTTGATGCCATCACCAAATTGGTGTTTATCTGCTGGTTTGCAAGTTGAGAGAGGCAGGCCAACCTACATAGCACTAATCAGATAATCTAGATGCCAGTTGCTGGCATGATAGATAGCCCAAACAAACCACCAGGATTTTAATGTGGAGGCTACACAATCCTAAACATCACAGCACTTCGACACTGTTGCCTAGGACACAAATAATACACCAACACAGCGAAGGAGAGGCAAAGTGACATGCTACCAGTTCCTTTCCCATTACACAATGCCCTGCTTTTAGCTAAAGAAAACACGGGGTGTGTGTCACAGATAAAGCTGAATAAGAAAATCACTGATTATCGTTGCTATAAATATCATATCATTATCAGCACAGTCAACCAAAAGCACACAGCAAAATAAGAAATATGAAAAAGTAATACAGAGGGATTTCACAACAAAGAATTAAACATGAACAAAGCCCATTCTGACTAACTAAATAAAACAATAATCAAATCTGTGGCTAAATGCATTTCAGTGCTATTATGAGCATTAAATGACAGTTTCTGTGTATGATCAAATGACCAAAAACTATTCGAGTCTTCCCATAACATCTAATCACTCTAACACTGTTAATGTATCTGTGTAAAAGTACCACTAACTACTAATTACATACACTTGTGGTGACCCAAAGTTATGTCTGAATAATGGTAAATGGTCAGTATTTATTTAGTGCTTTTTCACACTTTCATGGTGCCCAAAGCACTTTACAAAGCCTCATATTCACCCATTCACGCACACTCCTACACCAGTGGTAATGTAGAGTCATACGCTGTACAAGCAAAGTGTCCTGCCCTGCAGACAGCTGGAGGATTGGACACACTCCACATCCTGTACAGCTGCAGGGGAAAACAAGTATGAGCACAGACGAAAAGAACAGCACCACTGAAGTCAGACACAGAAATGTATAATATAACTCTAAACTTTTGTACAATTAAAACAGACTGTGCATGAAAGTTCAGTCTCGTTTGTGGAATAGGGAAAGGAGAAACAGCCAACCCTTCTATAGGTTTTCCATGACACCAAATTCTATTCTTTAATTTTGTTTTGTTTTTATGTATAAGACAGGATCAAGACATAGTAATCTGGGTTGTGTTACACTTTTCTGGTAATCGGTGTACCTTTGTGTCTCAAGTGAAGCTTTATTTTCAGTAAAATACTATGAAATACCAAGCTTATCTTTTAGCAATGGGACATTTAGTGAGACAGTGGGTGCTACAGTAGTTTGTTATCATTGCGGCAGACTGGCTGAAAACACACAAGGCGAGGCTATAGTCACATGACCACTTCTGGTTTGGGTGAGCTGTGAGTTTTTAGTCACAGGTTCCCTTATAGCTGCAGGAGATGCGTGCCCATCCTACCAGTGGCCTTTTTAATGTTCATGTTGAGTTCAATGAAATGTCTGTATGGTACTCTGAAGGGGAAAAGAAAAAAAAAAAATCCTAGCTGTGTCAGAGTCCTATTTTAAGCACTAGTTGTAGTTTTCCATGGAGACTCTCAGGGGTGATTATGGAGCCAAAGCATGAGAATTGCTAAATCAACAACAGCTGGAATAGGTTTTATCTCAGTGTGAATTAACTTCATTCACAAAGTTCCTCAGCTGAGCGTACAGTTCTCCGATTGTTCCACTGCTACCTGATCCACACTGTGAAACGGGAATGATTGGATGTGAAAAGTTGAGAGCAAATAAAAACACAGGCACTCCAATACTAGATGAATTAAAAGAAGTGCCAGCTTTACATGAAAATTTACATGCCTTTCTCATTTTCAGAGCCCATAATGAGATCAACCATTGACTTGCTTTGCAGCACCCCACCTCTTGTCGGAAATACGCCATGGCCACCAGAGATAAGACTGCTTGACCTTAACTCTTCACCCCTCAGTGTGCCTGGGAAGCCCTGTCTCATGTGCACTCATCCTGCCAACTTGGAAATGTCAAGATCTATTTCTTTACAGACGCCAAAGGATTGAGGCTTCAGCCTCTCAGCTCACATGGCAGCCTAATCACACACTAATGGAGTGTTTAATAAAAGAATCCACAGCAACCTTATCAAGGGATCGACAGCCAAAGTCAAGTGGCACATGTAGATGCAAAGACTTCCTCTTCCTGGTGTGTGGGGATACGGTATTCAAATCTGCTTCAGTAAGGCCAGCTTTTCTCAGGCAACAAGAAAAAATAACCTGTTGTCATGAAAGCTGCTATCTGTGTGCCAATATCCAATGTAGTGCAGAACAGTTGTGGGTAAAATTATTAGACCACCCTATGTTTTCTTCAATTTCTTGTTCATTTTAATGCCTGGTACAAATAAAGGGACATTTATTTGGACAAATATAATGATAACAACAAATTTAGCTCATAAGAATTTAATTTCAGAGCTGATATCTAGCCATTATCCGTGGTTTTCTTGATAATAACCAATATCACATAAGTTCTTACATCAATAGCTATGGCACTGTACTGACAAAAACAGTGCTTTTAGGCATTCCATGTTTTCTGTCTGTTTTAGTCACATGATATACACAATAGTTAGTACTTGATTGCATAAGCATTGTTTTTGATGACTTGATGGTTTAATAATTTTTCCCGCATCTGTATATCTGTACATTACACAGACTATTTACCTGTGAGTGAATGGGCTCTTCGCTCGGCCTTGTCTTGCAGTTTAACTTTTGAGACAAAGTCTTTGCTCTTCTCTGGGCTCTGGAGTAGCTGTTTTTCCTTCGCCTTGGCCTCCAGGGCTTTTATACTAAGCTGTAATTGGCTGGTGTACTTCTCATGCTACACACAGAGACAGGAGGGAAGCAGGATGTGAGCAAATGCCTTCCAGCACAGATGTTGTTGTAGTAGTGATTGTAAATGTAACTGATAATGAAAATAGATGCAGATTCAGTCATTTATACATCATCCACATCAAGAAAACTCTTCAAAGACGGCCGTGAAAAAAGCACAAAGCATTGATATTACTTACTTTAAGAGCTTCCTCTGGGACCTTGTGTTGATTCTTCTCCAGGATGTAAACATGAGCATGTGCAGGGAGAGTTAAAGTACACAACTGAATAATAAATACCTATTTTTTCTAGCATGGCAATTAGTAAATTTTTGTTTTCACATTTCACTCACTGTGTTTCAAGACATCACCAGACAGACTAAATCCTGTATCTAAACCCTCTTTTAAGCACATTTACTGTCTGTCTCAACACTAGTAGTCTTCACTTTGCTAACTAAGTAGGTCAACAGTGTCCTCTCCTTATGAGAAGGAAATTAAATAAACAGACTTATGGCCATTAAAACAGCTCATATCTTCCCTACCACACTCCTTGTAACGTGCAACATCATACAACTATGAGGTCGATTTTCTTTAATTTCTAAATAGCTGCATCTTCTAAAACAGCTTCCCCTCCTGTTATCTAACCTACATTTCGCCATTCATGAAGGGTCAAAGGGTGCAGGAGCTTTTCTGTTCACAGTTGACCATAATCTAAAACCCCTGACTGAAAACCACAGGGGATTAACATACCACTAGAGTATAAGACCACAGAGGAAAATGGAAAAATATTGGAGGGGGAAAAAAAAAAACTGCAACAGCTTCCTACCGCTGCATCATTTTGGTGTGAGCCACTAATCACCAGCCTAAACTGTTCCAACTGAGCAGCAAACTTAAGCCGATGACATATAAATGAGAACTGAGGAAATGTTCAATGAAGAACATAAAGGATATCATAACCGAAGCGAATAACATCTGAAAGCTTGAGGGTGATGTAGGTTTGGTCTGGGATTCTGAGGTCATTCACAAATGTCTGCAAAAGAGAGAAAAATAGCATACAGTGGATATTATTTTCACTTTCCATTAATTAAATTAGTGCATTCTTTCAACAGGTGACAAAGTCTTACTCCTCTAATACCTTCTGCTTGCACTCAGAGGGACTGTAGAAAGTGTTAAGGTGCTTTGTAACTGGCCCTTTTCCCGCTGAAAGTTAATCCACTAGTACGAGATTATGTTGTTGCATAACATGTCAGCTTTTGTTCACTGCTTAATGACCAGGTGGGCATGGAGTGTAGAGAGAGAGAGAGAAAACACACACCTATTCACGTGCAACAGCAGTTAGGTGTTGAAGAATTACATGACCCTGTGACAACCGTCAAGACAATTTTCTGAATGTACCTCCACATAAACAAAGTTAATGCTGGGAATCTGGTAAGGAGATCATAGATAACTTGCCTAATGCAGATAATTGGGAAGAAAAAAAAAAAAAAAGACATGCTGGATTTCTGTTACAGGTCCTTGCACTGTTCTGCTCTGATTAGTCTGACTGCTGAAACCAAGGCCAAAGAACCCCAGTCTGTGTGAGAACAATGACCAGTTTCTCCCACTGCTCAACTGTGAATTTCACTGGGATAATGGTGCAGTGAAGTGGCAACGGAGCAGTAAGGGGAGAGTGAGGGGCAGAGAATTGGAAGAAAAAAGGGGTCTGGGCCAGCAGGAAAATCCAGTCTCCTGACTCCCACTGTTCTACTCACCGTCCTGGTTTCTGGCACACAAAGAGGAATGTATTTTGGGAATTGTTATGCTCTTGAGAGTAAGGCCTTGAGGGAGCTCAGAGGAAGGCTCCTTTATCATTCGCTGGTTTCCTGACACAAGAGATGGACTAACTCACCCCATTCAGGCTTCCCAGGTCCTTTACCATGTGTTCATCTGTGTTTTGGTCATAGTTGATGACGGCGTGTTGTTTGTCCACACTGCGTGACTGCAAAGACACAGAAGAGAGCTCTGATGATCTTTGGCATATGATTATCCACAAAATATTTATGAATACAGCTGAGGGATGGCTTGTTTTCACTCTCCATGCACACAGGGGAAAGAATGCTTACTTCTAAATATGGCTTCATCGATTAAGTGCAAGCTAAGCAAGTGAGTCACACTGAGTCACGTTCCCTTCTCTGTTCATTAGGCACTCTGGCCTCTTTATCACAAAAATCACAAAGATTGAAAGCGACTGCCAAACTCATTTGCAAAATGAATGCTGTCCTTCAGTGGACCAATAATAGACCTGTCACAAATGTTTCCACATTGGCCCCAAGCTGGGATAAACAGGTTTCAGTGGTTCTGTGCACAGCCTGGTCGACTTTCAAATAAATTCTCGTAAACACTCTACTGCCATTAGCGCTGGTTTTATCAATCAGTTCCCCTCCTTGATTAAGTTAACCGTGCAGCAGCACTGACAGCTCTGCATTCCTAACCTGGTAGCCCTTCACAGCTTGACAACAACTCACTTCACTTTGCCCCCCCTTATCAAACAGAAAATGTTGAGTCTGGTGGAAAGAAAGCTGCTGAATTCAAGACTATACATCAGGGATGTCAAACATATGGCCTGGGGGCCAAATCTAGCCCACTAAAGGGTCCAATCTGGCCTGCAGGATGAATTTGTAAATGTAAAAATGATAATCAAGGATGTACAGACCAATATGATTTACAGTGGGTGAGACCAGTAAAATACCATCATAATCACCTATAAATAATCACAAACAAATGTGTCTATTTATTTTAGCGTAGAAAGTAAAATAACGTGAAGATATTGACATTTATAAACAATCTGTTGACAAAAAAAATGTAAAAAACCTAAAATGTCTGACGAAAAATAAATGCAGGCAGATAACAGGCAGAAACTGTTATTAAATGTTTGTGTATTTGTAGATCTACTAATCTGTCAGTTGTAATGAATGATAAACTGAGACATAATATTGTTAAAATTGCACTTATTTTTCTTGAGAAAGTTCAGGTTGTTCATGTTATTCACAATTTTAAAGGATAGTTTGTAGATGTAAACATTTTATTATAATGTAACTTTACTTTTTTCACTGCTACTGTTTAACTGGTCTGGCCGACTTCAGATCATCCTGAGTTTGAGACCCCTGCTCCAGATGATGGTCATATAGAGGCATACAGTGAACAAAAAATACCAGTTTGTCATGGAAAGTCCAGGTGTTTGAGTCAAAGCCCCCAGTTATGACATTAGAGTACAGTTACATGCAATCTCTTTTTCAAGCCAAACAAGATTCTCCTCATGTTACAAACATTCATCTGTGGTTACAATGGGTAGCAAGGGCAAAAAATGCATTGAGCTGTCCCTAAGAGAACAGAAAAAAAAAAAAAAAATTAAAGACTATGTGAGGAAGAAAGTGCCCATGCGCCAGTCAGGAAGCATTCCCGAGCATTTAAGCAATAGTCTGTACAATTTTTGACTGGGAGAAGCTGAGGTTTCTCCTGGATGTGGCTACGCCTAAATGTGGACATGAAAAACTTTTCATTCTAACCGACATCTGTGGTCGGCGAGGCTTCTCTGAGCAGAACTGACTAGGAAAAGTATAAACAAGTGCTTATGAGGTAACATTGCCCTTTCGCTCATCTAAACACACTTTGAGGAGAAAATTGCATGAAAAAATATTATACAATGTCCACAAAGATCCCGTTTATAGCAGGCAGTGCACGGAAAAACAACACCGTGGAATGCTTTAGTTGTGTTTTAGTCATTGTGTAAAAAGCTGTCAGGGGCAACATTGAATGAAAGCACCGTCACCAGGTTACACATTCACAAACGCGCACACGCCTCAATACAGCCGGATGGTGTTTCACATTTATGCAGCCAGCTGACCTGTCAAACGTCACCAAAGAGTAATATCTGCTCAGCATATTTTCACACGTTACAGTGAACACCAGTTCCGGCTCATATAGCACATCGCTGGTGTTTGCTGTGTAAACTTCGTTCCAGTGTCTCCGCAGGGGGAACGCGTGCGCTCGCTTCGGCGTTCTGTCTTAAGTCACACACCTGTAGCATTAGCTCGCAATCATCCCGGCCAACAAAGATCATCTCCCGTGGCAACCGGTGGCGTGTGCCGGAGCTGCTGACCAGGAACCATGATGTCACACTCATGTTGGAGCTGCGAGTCAGGGTCTTCTTAGCATCCTAGGAAAAGATAATTTCAATTATAAATATGTTTCATTCATTTATTTGTTATGTTTTTGCAAAAGAAAAAACAAAACAAAACTTTTATGTGTACAAGGAACTAATAGCAGAGCAAATACATTAATAAATCGAAGTGATCAAGATAACATTGCATATTTGACATTTTTGTCTTATTTGCACTGGTTTTAGTTGACATGCAAGGAAATTTCTTTCTATGCTTAGTTTGTGGATTTGACTAGGCTAAAACGAAAGAATGCATGACATTAAAATCCTTATTAAACAGCCCTTTATTACATTAAATTATTGCATACTTGCATACTGCTGAAGAAAAATTAACTAGCTACTTCTCTTTATTAGGTCCATTTGTGTCCCATACATTGTGCTAAAGTTAGTTTTTGTCTACTAATGCATGTTTACAGCCAATTGCTTTGACTAAATTGCAACCATACAAGTTTAAGCAGTGAAACTGGGGTGGGAGTAAATAAGTTGTACCCTTTCAGGCTACTAGAGTTGTATTTTAATAGTAAAATGCCATATATATTCATGCATTACGTATATTGTGTACATATAATGTTTACAACTAATGTCTACATGTATATTTCTATATGCATATTGTTTAATAATAGTAATGGCTTAGATTTATATAGTGCTTTTCTATTAAGGCATACTCAAATTACAAACAATGTTTATGTAAAATTCTCTATGTATATTGTGTTTGCAGCAAATTCTCTGTGCATATCAGTGTACATATAATTAAACATATATAGTAAGTATTTTACATGGAGTGCACAAGCTCCAAATAAACAATAAAATGAAAAAAAAATCTAAAGAATGAATGAAAGATAGCATATTTGACATTTTTGTTTTAGTTGCTGGTTTTAGTTGGCTTGTAAGTACGTACATTTCTTTTCATGCTAAGTTTGTGGATTTGACAAGTCTCGGTTTAGTTTTTCAATCTCTCTTTTTGGAGGATGAAAGAATGCATTACACTGAAATCATTATTTAACAGCCCTATATTATATTAAATCATTGTATACTGGCATACTGCTGAAAAATACAAGTTAATAAAAAAACCGAACTGACTTTACTTAAAATTTTACTTTGCTCTGTTTCTATATTAATCTGCTTTAGTCAATGACATCCTCCCCTTCTAGTTTTACATTAAGGATTAGTTTTTGCCCACTATTATAACCCTGTGTTATGTCAGATAATTCCCTCACAAGCCAAGAAACCTACTTTAATGGGGTGGTATTCAAAAGGCATGATCAAAATTCAATACCTGTCCTGTTGCTAAACAATGCTGACTGCTGAAAAGCATGCTTTAGTGTACAGATTGCTGTGGGGAAGTCATTCATTGTCTGATCTCAGTTAGACCTGTTTATCCAACCACCAGTCTGGCCATGTTACTGCAGATACAACAACTACACAAACAGTTCCAACTCAGCTGAGAACTGTTGAGTCACACAGGTAAAGGCACAGAAAGGTGAACGGATGAATAGATGTTTAGCTTACCAACCCACAAAGGCAGGTCACAATAAAGAACAGGCTGACACAAAATCCTTCATAAAACAGCGCCAGTGTAATCAAGCATGCTGGGAAACCTGTTGAAAAGTGTTAGCTAACAACTTAAACAAACCCCTGTCCAAGTTTACTTCCTGTAACCTTGGCTAACTGAGCCCCGTCCCACCAACAGAAGACCTAAACCTGCTTTTATCTTTAGTATTAATCTGTTTATTTTGTAGTATCAAGTAGTTTTAAAACACATATAAGACCGCTAGCGTGGACTGGATAGTAAGGTTGTTTAGCTAACGATAGTGAGCTAAAGCGAAACAGGCTTTTTTTTTTTTTTTTTTCAAACGTTTTACTCCAAACAGGGACGTACCTTTATCGCTTTCTCCGTTTTACTCCTGAGTAAAGCCAGTGTTCAACGTCCTACAACAACTTGAAATTCGACGACCGACATGTAAAAGCACCTGGTAACACCGGACAGGTAAATTGTGATCACACCCTCCGCTTCCTTAGGGAATGACAAGCAGGCGAAACTCTCCTCCGACGCCTCTTGTCCCTGCGGACGGCCTGACGTACGAACGGTTGACAAGTCCCGTCAAACGCATTACGACCTGACCAGAGAGGCGGAGAAGAGTAGAGGTCTCACTCTGTCATTTATCTACGTGCGGAAAGAACAGACCTGTCCCGTAAAAAAAAAAAAAAAAAGGATCAGCATTTGGAAAGGTGTCCGGGGAAAAAAAGGATTTGTTTTGAGTATTTTTGTAACTTTTAAACATTTAAATTTGCACATGTATATGTAATACAGCACCAATTACATGGAGTGCATAAGGTCGAAATAAACTACTAAACAGTGAAAAACACCCATTTTTAAACACTAAACAATGCATAATACACAATAATATATTATATGAGTTGTAAATATAAAAAATATTGTAGCTAGTAGCCTACTGTAAAGATGACATGTGAGACTACAAATAAATAAATAAATCATAATATTGTAAAGGTACTTTCAAACATTTTCTTCTGTTTGTTGTATTATTCATTTTAATGTGTTATTTCATTTTGTTTATTAATGTAGTGGTTGAGACTGCATGTAGAATGCTTTACAAATGCTTTCTGGCTTCAGATAGTAATTTTTTGTCTTCATTTAATGTTAAACATCAGATAAACATGCATATATGTATATATATATCACTACCGCTGTCTTCCACTGTTTGTCCACCACCACTATGTCAGGCTGACTGGAC
Source organism: Fowleria isostigma (assembly GCA_029814645.1). Lineage (NCBI taxonomy): Eukaryota > Metazoa > Chordata > Actinopteri > Kurtiformes > Apogonidae > Fowleria > Fowleria isostigma. The sequence goes on from JAPTGZ010022461.1 coordinate 19,798, forward strand.
ATCACCATCTTGTCAGTCTGGATCTGGAAGTCCCACAGAATCTTGGCCTGCTTGTTCTCCGTCACCTTTGGACCTCCAGTTCATACTCGGTACAGATGTTCCTGTACACTATGCCCGTTATCTGGTTATGTCGCTTCATGTATGCCTTGCCTGCCAGCATCTTACACCCTGCTGTGATGTGCTGGACTGGCTCAGGGGCTTCTCTACACAGCCTATACCTGGGGTCTTGTCTGGTGTGGTAGACCCTGGCCTCTATTGCTCTGGTGT
>JAPTGZ010022729.1:0-20028 GCA_029814645.1 Fowleria isostigma
ATAGTTTTCTGGTCTCTGTATTACATGAAAACCCCCTCTTTCTGTTTCTCTGAAATAAGCAGTATTCTCTAGCCCTGTTTGATCCTTTGACTATGCAGGGGCTTCATGTCTGGCCAGTGTTTTTGGATCAGCAGGTAGTCGCAGGCAAGCTGTTAAAGGGGTCATCATTCTTCTCTCTCTCTGCTCCTCACACACAGATGGGGACCTGCTGAACTCTGCCAAAGGTCAGCGCTAAATTACATATTTTATGAATTCTTGCTTCGGTTCAGGCTTTGGCGAGGGGACGCGGAATAATGAAACGCTACGATGAAAACAATTACATGACATTTTCATTAATCACACCGACTCTTGTTATTTCACTGTTTCGACTCAGATATCTACCTTAAATTTTTCAGATTTTTTTTTTTTCGTACACTTCCAGCCCTTTCCTCTCATTCCATAAGAAATTGAATTATCTCCTCTTCTTTTTTTTTTTTTTTTCTCTTTCTGTGATTTCGGCCTTCTCTCCACCCTGTGTGAGTTGAAAGGGCTGTCTAAAATATGTGATGTTTTGGAGGGGAGATGCTTTTGGCTGGCGTCCAGCTCATTGTACAGCAGACCGGACTGGGCTGCCATGGCGGCTTTAACTGGTTGTACAGCAGACACATGACAACTGCCGGCACATTCAACAACACTCAACACCTCAGAAACAACATCTCTCCACCATGTCTGATGCATTAGGAATGGAAATCTGTTTTTCTCTTGGTTGTGATGCCACTCTCCTTTGTTGCAAAAGGCTTGAATAAAGAATAAGTGTTTGCTCCATGCATGCTGAATTGTAGTAGATTTTTCCCTCATTCTTTTTATTTGATGGCCGTTTGGACACTTGATTGTAACGTTTTCTTTTTTTTTTTTTTACCAGCGACTATATATATTTTCATGTGCATGTAGACTTGAGTGAACCCTTTTGTGTGTGTGTGTGTGTGTGTGTGTGTGTGTGTGTGTGTGTGAGAGAGCGAATTGACTTAGTTAGAGATAATGGTTAGGTGTGTTTGGATAATTCAGTTGCCATCAGACTGCAGCATCTGCCATCAGGTGTCTTCTCACCAGGGATCCAAAATGGTTCTAGAGACGTAAGTATATCTGCTTTCACACTGCTGAACATGACATTTGAACGTGCGTGTACATGCAAAAGGGGAAAAAAAAAAAAAAAAAAAAAAAGTGCGTGCACGTACATAGACAAACACACGCACACACTTCACAAAGGCTGTGTGAGAGCTCGAATGCAGAGCCTGAGGGCTGTTGTGTCTCTGATGTTTGTATTGTTTACTCTGTTGTCCCAGTGCATGTAGGAGATTGTTGCGCTCTTAGGCCTCACTCCAGCCTTGTTTTATTTACTATGACTGGTGCGGACAGCAGGTTACTGTCCAGGAGAGCTGAAAGGCCGAGAAAAAAGAAAGGGGGGTGATGGTGGTGGAAAGGAGTCAAAAGATCGAAGGAGACAGAAAGAGATCATTGACTGCATCTTTCCCCCCATATATTTGTTCACATACTGCTTTTCTCCCCTTTTTGGTTTATCTTTGATCCCTTCTCCTCAAACCTCTGCCCCCATGGGTCACCAGCTGTCAGACAGCCTAAGGAGGGTGCCGCCTCTCTTCTTATGCTCTCTTCTCTCACTTTTTTTTTCTGCCATTTGGGATATGCACCATTTTGCTCTCTGGGAATCATTTGGGAACTCCAGGTAAGTGAACCGAAGCCACACAGATGTTAATCTCCCCTCATCCTCCCCCCGCCCCCCCTTCAGACGTGCACCACAATCCTCCACCTCCTCCTTGGTCGCCTACATTTTTTTTTTTTTTTTTCTTCTCTCTTGCTCCTTTTGCCCTAAGTCTCTGAAATCTCATTGAAGACAGCAAAGTGGGAGTCGAGGAGCCTTGATTAAGTTTCTTTTTTAATGGAGGAGGAAAGGGGAGAGGTGACAGATAGGGAAGGGGGATGTGTCTCGCGGCTGGGTGCAGGGGCCTCACTTTGGGCACGCAGGCAGGTGAGCTGGTTCTCACCTCACCCTGCTCTCCCGCCTCCCCGAACAATCCAGTTATCTGTGTCTATTACAGAAGGGTGGCTGACGGCCTGGATAAATCCGCACTCTCCCAGACATGTTGTGGGGCCCTATCAGCTGGGGACAGGACCTTGAGCCCTGATGAGAAAACTGGTCCAGGGAAATTGAATTAGCTATTGTGTCTGGGACTTCATTGATTGCTATTAGAGTTGGCCCGGAGCTGGATGAAGGAAAGAAGAAGAGAGTTAAGCCTGTCTGAGTGGGATGCTTTGGTCATTTTCTGGAAGGAGAAGTCAAGCCATATAAGAGTCATACACTTGTTATGTTGCTCCCTAACCGTAGTAGTCGATTAACAGTGGCGGAAAACAAGAAATCCAGAAATATCCATGTTGAAGTGAACCTGAAAACATCATGGTAGGAGAAAATTAACATGACAATGTTCCTAGCTCCATGAGTAATGGTGTGAGTCAGTCATGTTAGAAGTGGATAACAATGTGAGTCAAAAGTCTATAAATGTGACAGGTCCTTTGGCTAGAGATGATGGATGAAGTCTGTGATGCAGACACTTCCTGTTTCTCTGGGTGCAGAGCCGCGGATGAAAGAGCTGCGGTGTGTTTTCAAACCGAGGAAGAACAATAGGTCAGAGGAAGAAAGAGTTCCCCTGACCTGACCCCCCTTCTGTTGAGGCTGGGGCCTGATAGTTCTGACACCACTGATCTCTCTGGCTGACTCACACAAAGAAAGAGATACGAGATACAGTACCTGTGGGCATTGTGTGCTTCTGTTTCTGCTGCTGCTGCATAGGCACCTGCCTCACTGAGGAATTTTATGCCCATTCCAGTGCATTGTGCATCTTCGAATTACATGACCTCATGAATATGCTCATGGGACCTCTCTTTCCCTTTAGAAAATACGCAGAAATAATATTTTCACACTTTTTCCTCATTGCTACTATGGAATATGTTAAAAACAATTCAGTTAAGTACTGAATAAAGATCAAATTATCTCTTATGTCTGTTATGTTAATTCTGAATACTTTTATCATATTTATGCATATTTGCTTATGTAAATTTCTTTATGTCTATTGTGTTTACAGCAAACTCTCTATGTATATCTGTTTACACATAATGAGATGTATATGATCTGTATGGCACATTTACATATATAATAAGTATTGTCCATGGAGTGCATAAGCTCAAAATAAACTATTAAACTACTAAACTAATTACACTCTATTATACTATATTAAACAAGCCAGATACCACTTACTTTAACCTCCTCAGACCCAGCAATTCGCATTTGTGGACAAGTTCCACAGCTTTGTAAAATGAATATGATAAATTAAAAAAAACTGTTTTGCACAAAGCACATTCCATAAAAAACAAAGTATCTGAAAAAAAAGTTGTATCATGATGTTTCCAATTTAGGTAATAATTTAATTAAAATCTTTTACTTTCCTGACATTTCCTGGGTCTCAGGAGGTTAGATTTGAATATAAATATTAAAGCAGACAAGTTTAACAGGCTTATCATATTATTGTTAGAACTATCCTAAAAGACTACAGTATCAAGTATCAAGGACATAACTTGATATTTAAGAGTGTATTTAAATACTGGGATCATACTGAGCGGAAGAACAGTTGAAAATTGTGTAGGCTAATATTGAAGATTATTTTCCAAAAAAATTTTGGTCGCACAAATGTTTCATCAATTTAATACAACTTGTTATTCATTAGAATTTACAAAGTAGAAACAATGACATTATCAGTATCAAGCCTTAACACTTTGAATTATGGCGATGAATTTTAAACCACTGGTCTTGAAGATACAGCCCATTCATAGTCTGATATAGTTGAGAAGAAATACAGAACAAAACTACGGAGAATACCCTCATGTTGTATTCATCTTATTGGTGTCTTTGAATTCTATAGAAGACTGGTTGATCACAAAAATCTAGTCACATGTTAAACAGTATTATGCCATGCTCTGTACAGATGCATTAGGGTGTTTATGACAGCCACCTGTGCGAGTGTATGTTTGCCTTGTCTACTACACCACCACATGTCGCTTCCTTCAGGAAACCAGCAGGGATGATTGATGATGGCTTCATTGTTTGGATCCCTGCACTCCCTGATATTATGTTAGTTTTTTTTTCTTATTGTCATAGATTTGGAACTGCTTCTTGTCACTTATGTTACAGAAGAATTTGTCTGTAATAATAAATACAAATTCAGTGGATTCGTCGTTTGTATATTCTGGATACAGTGGAATGCTGTTGTATTGACTAGTTTAAGTGGCTGATGCGTTTTATTGCGTCATACATTTTTAATCCTATAAAACTATTTGTATCATTTTTGCTACGCCAGGTTCTGAGACCTCTATTTAATCAACAAGATCAATACTTTCCTTAAAAACCTGCTGAATATGACCTGACAAGTAGGGGTGAGTATTGACAAGAACCTCACGATACGATACACATCACGACACTTGGATCACGATATGATAGTATCACAATATATCATGATGTCACAATATTGTGATATATTGCAATATTCTACACAGTTAACTAAGAAAAAATAGAGATGATGTAAATTAAATCACACAATACTTCACAAAATTGGAAGGACAAATTAAGTCAAAACTACTTGATTGAAAACAACTTTTCCAATTTATTGTTTTGGAAATAATTAGTCAAATGCAATGTTACATATAATACATACACTGCATTAAAACATAAAGTGCACTAAACATAAAATGCATCACCACTGTGAATTAAACTAATGTTGCAAAGAAATTATTATTTTGTTTTTCCAAAAAATCGATGTTAAGGGTTGAAATATTGGTGTATATTGGGGGTCAAAGTATTGCGATATATTGCTCTATCACTATTTTTTCACAACTCTACTGACAATTGTGTTCTGCAGTCAGATGAAGTTTTTTTTGTTTTTTTAACCTTTTACAATATGGCCGTTAACGTTAAATTGTCGACACACTATATGCTGGAAAATCTTAGGTTATTTTCAAAAAAGTTACATTAAGAGGAATATTTATATTGTTATTCATTTATTTTTAAATAAGTACATGTACTGAAACAATGCATTGTTACTTGATGATTGATTATTTATATTACAATTAAGTTGTATTAAAAATGTGTGTATCAAATTTGATACTGCAGTATATCAAGTGTTTAAAAAAACACCCAATGTTTGAAATGTGAAACAAAAAAGTATCATAAACAAAATGATATGACATGATGTTTTGATTGGATTTTGTTAAAAGGCCTAATATACATCTCAATTTAAAAAAAAATGTGGCTAGTTTTTAATGGGTTAAGTTTACAAGGTTAAATGGCAACTAAAGCAATATCACTTATTAAGAAATGAATATAAAAATAATAAAAAATAGAAAAATAACCCATTACCACTGTCTGAGGTTTTTCCCCTGCTGGTGTAAATATGTGAATAGTCTATTTTTTTAAATATAATTTTTAAAAATGTAATATTGTTTGCTTTTGCACTATCTTTATGCAAGCACACTTTTTTCTTACACTGTTTTCCTGTTGCTGTACCGTTGAATTTCCCCATTGTGGGATCAATAAAGTCAAATCTAATCTAATCTAAACACTTAAACCTGAACACGCAAAATAAGTACATGTTGTGGAGCTGCAGTTTTGAACGTCCGTACACAGCCTCACTGGGTAACCTCACTTCACCCTCCACGTACAGCAGCGGTTTTACACCCTCCATAGGTGTGGGCCCAGAAACATCCCACATGGTGGCTCACACTGTGATAGCCTCCAGCCCTTTATATGAGGTATTCTGTGTGTGTGCATGCATCTGGTAGTGCGCTGTGTATGTGTACACTGGCAGCCTCACTCTTTTATTCAAGGATAGCTCTTTCATCCTCTGTAAGAGGGCCGCAGGGTCTTGCCCTCTGAGCCCCAGAGCTGAAGTCTAGTGTTTATGTGCGTTAGATTTCCATCACACTGAGTGGGCCCTACCCTTCCACTCACATTAAAGGAGAGACGTGGACAACAGCTCGGCGGTTCACATTTATATAGCTGTCATTTCCGACAGACAGTAATGTTTTAAGATGAATTGCTGCCGGTAGAGTTAATGTTACATCTATTATTACTGATATTGGTGTAATACCGCTCCTGTCTTCTTTGATTTATTTTTTTTCTTGCTTTTTTCTTTCAAAAGAGACTGCCAGAATAGAGGTTAATACAATATGATGTTTACTGATTCTAAGAAATACTAGAAAGCAAGGCAGCAGAGAATTATTATAAAAACATGAATACGAATACACGTCCTCAGAGGTGGATAAAGTAGCTGAACTCAAGTAAAACTACTGCTACTTACACAAGTAGAAGTAAAAATATACTCATCCAACATCGAACCAAAGTACTCCCTTAAAATTTGACTTGTGTGATAAGTAACATTCAAAACAACACACTGCACGCTACAGTCTTTTTCTCCACATCCATTATTTGATGTAAATGTGTTATTTCAATAACAGATCGTCATCCTTATCCTCACCTCTACGTTTATTTGTTGAACTGAGACTGATCTCATGAAATTACGTTGTATCTCCCATCAGTTCTCATGGCATTTGATGTGCCATGTGTACACAATTTTGCCCTTTTGCGTATTATTCAGTGCCATTTTGTCAGGTGTCAATTTACACCATGATATCTGGTTCACATAACCGTAAACCCTGACCCTAACCCTCAGTGCATGGTATTGGACATGGCATGAACATACATGTGGAAAGCTTATAATGCGTACAGATAACACTCTAATTAAAAGCGGTGTGTATATTTACGCGATTTTCTATTATATCGGTTGAATTTGTCATAGTCTAATATCATTCACAACAAATGTACCAGGATAGTATTCCTAGTCCCTATATCTGAGCTGTAATCACAATTTAAGTATTAGATGTAAGTGTAGACACTGTATTTTCAGTGACATACTTGTTGATTGAAAATGAATGGACGCGTCATTCCTTCGTATTTGCTGCAATAATGAGAGTAACAGAGCTTAGAACTGAGTCATGTGGAGGTGTAGTTGTGATAGCACATAGATGTGGAACCAAGTGGAATGTGTATAAAAGTGTAGAATAATAAATAAAAGTAGCACACTGAATGTATCCATGGGTAACAGAGTAAAAGTAATGAACTGAGGTAATCTTGAATCTTATTGATGTACATATAGTCGCAGAAAAAATTATTAGACCACTCTTTGTTTTCAATTTTTTGTTAATTTCAATGCCTGGTAGAACTAAAGGTAAATTTGGACAAATATAATGACGACAAGAAAAATAGCTCATAAGAATTTAATTCATGAGCTGTTATCCATCCATTTTCCATGCTTTTCTTGATAATAACCAAAATCTTATAAGTTCTTACATCAATAGCTATGGCATTGTTCCGACAAAAACAGTGCTTTTAGACATTCCATGTTTTATTTCCTGTATTTTTTAATCACGCAATACACACAGGAGTCAGTACTTGATTGCATAACTATTGTTTTTGATGACTTTTGATGGTCTAATAATTGAATCGGTGAATTCCAAAAGAGCCCAAGTCCAGAGACTTCAGTTTGCAAATCCCATGAAATTAAAAAAGTGAAAGCTTCATATTATACCATTTATAAGCTATGATCATGTGTTATATCTGAGTATTGTAAGTATGAAACATCTGGCATTGACTACCTTTGAGATATGCAATTTATTCAATTTTCTGCGAAAACCGTTTTCTTGGACTTGGGCCCCTTTTGAATTCAACGATTCAATTTTTCCGTGATGTATAATATAATAAAAGTGACTTGTTACATACAACAACATACAACTCCAGTTATGTTGACATGACATGCAGATAACCTTAAAATGCCTTAAAATGTACCTGAACATTTAACTAAAATGAGGTATAAAAATAAAAATAATAAATTCTGCATTTATATAGTGTTATTCAAAATAATTTAACCATGAAAGACCGAAACATCAACCAATGCCCAAAATAATCTACTGATGTAAATGGTTTAATACCTGTTGATCCACCTTATTCTCCCTGACACTTATGCACCTTTACATCATACTATTTTTGATGTGGGCCTCTGGGCCTTTTTAAATCAGTGTATCCTTCACTGTGCTCTGACAGTCATCAACTCTAGACTGAATTGTCTTCACATGTCTGGACATACGTGCCTGTGCTTGTTTTGTTTTTGTGCAGGTATACTAATGAGAATCCCCTAAAGTTCACAGGATTGTTAGAGGAGCTGGTGTCAGTGTGTTGACTGACAGGACACTTATGAGTTCAGTTTGGGCTCTAATTATTGCTTTATAATCTTATTTTTATAACTGGGTCCAAACTGACCCTAACAACACAAAAGTCATCATTTCAACCAAAGTGTTTTATAATTTAGTGAAAAAAATATTTTGCTGTATTCCTTTGTTGAAATAGAAGTTCCTGACAAAGTCAAAAAGTCTTGATGTAATTAATGCATTTTTTGTGATTCTTTTATGCATTTAAAACCTAAAATGAGTCAACCCTAACACAAGAGGAAGGTTAATGAGAGATTTTGTTGAAAAAGTCACCATTTCTCCGACTCTGATATAATAACTTTTGAATTTGCTCTTAAGCTTTTATGAATATCTACATGATCAGTGAATTAAATATTTGAAAAAAATATGATTACACCAAAAAAAAAAAAAAAAAAGAAAATACAGTGGATAATATAATGACAAATGGTGATAAATCATCCAAGAAACATTAAATAGGGAGATAATTAATTTGGGAACTTGCACAAAAGTAACACTGGGTTATTATGGGTTAAATCGCATAGATACCTTTTATTTATGGTTTCTTCATATTTAGTCCTACAGACAGAAAAAGTCTAACATATTTAACAATATATAAAAATATAATATTCAGAGTCAGTTGAGACACGTGTCGCTTTACACCAACTTACATTCATGCTTTCCTTTTTATCTATTTGCATGCCAAAACAGGACCATACATGAGCATGCGCTGACACAAACAGACCCACATTCACATAGCTGCTAATATGCATAGTTAGTCATATACACACACCCTGAAAGAGTGGCGGGTCAGGCGGTAGCAGAGGCCGGAGTTGACCTCTAGTGAGTGTGTAGATTTATTCTAATCAGTACTCTGCTTCTGACAGGTTAACTGCTGCCCTCTGACCTGGGGAGCTCTCTCGTGTCACCGTCCTTGTGTTCCCTGTCCACTTTTATCGGCAGCAAAAGGAAAATGTAAATTAAATGCAGCATAAAAATAGATGATGGGAGCTTGTTCTTCTCATCCTTTTATTCACCCCATCTTATCTCTCCCTCCTGTATGCGCCACGTCTTTGCAGCTGCATGCTTAAAAATGTAGTGGTAGAAAAGCTGCTCATACTTTTTTCTTTTTTTTTTTTCCTTATTTTGCACTTGGTTTCCGTCTTGCGTTTTAACAGTAGTTGACATAATAAAACACTACTGGTGTGGAAAGCAGGTAGTCTAGTCTCTCGGGACTTGACGGGTGATGATAGGCAGCTGAAACGCACATTGAGGAAGCAATTGATGCAAACAAATTATGATGTAAAAACATATCATCCATACATCTCACAGCAGAATAATAGAAAACAACCTTCTCTCTCCTTCTTTTTTGCACAATTGGCCATAGTCGTTCCAGAAGGTAGTGTTACATCTGTTGTTGTGCCTTTTCAGAGCAGTAGAGAGGGCAGTCGAATTAGATAGCATTGTTATGCCTCCATCAGAGCAATTTTCCAGCAATGCCTCTAAAAGCCCTCACACACTTCATCAGTATTATTGTAATTCTTTAGCTCTAGGTTATTTGGCAGCTGCTGTGCCCCACTGGCAAATCCCATTCGTGATGCCGTCCCTTTCACCACAGCCAGAGATCCATTGATTTTTCTTTTCTTTCCTCTAGCCTCACCCAATTCATTTCAGATTGCTCGATATGAAACATTTTAATTTCTGTTCACACCTCCACTTGGACAACAGTCAGAGGTTTCCATTTTCTTCCTCTTTGTGCCACATCTCTTTTTTTTTTTCTAACGCTTTAACCAGTAAAGAGATCAGAGTAAATTGATTTACATGTTCCTTTGCTGTATTTCTTTAAATGCATTAAAACAAGATTGCAAGTGGGAAAAGCTACTTTAATGTGAAGTGTACATGAAGTAAAAGCATGACAAAGCGGATAATTTTATTTATTTTTTTTTTTACTTTTAATTCTTGTATGTAGTAATATTCGGTGTGCAAATACAGATTTTAATGCTGAGTCTTTTTAGTGTGGCGTTTGTTTAAATGTGTGCATATGTGCAGGTGTGTAATCAGCAGTATTCCCTCTATGATCGGGCAGGATTGTGCCATTATAGAAGCTATGTGCAGTCTGATGGAACCTATTGATGTCTGAGTACACAAGCCCTACTTAATTAGTCCATCACACCCACTGCTTTGGTCTCTATAGGATCCCTATAAGTGGTGCTCCTTTGCATATGCCATGCAATTTTATAGGAAAGCTTTTTTTCCCCCCTCTATTCTTTCAAAAATGATAAGACAGAAAACAAATATATACGTCACTGGGGATTGGAGGATCCGGTTCAGTGTCTGACTGGCTTTTTCTTTCTCTGTACACATGGAGCTTCCTTCAAATGTCTGACAAAATTTGTGCCACTTTGGAGCCTTGCACTCACCATGGCAGATATTTTGGACTGTGTCATTGATTTGGAATTGAGCTCTGCACTCCTTGTCCTTCACTTAGTGTTGAAATCAATGATGCCTGCTTCTGACCATGCATTAAAATTTGCTCTCCACACCCTTCCACCCCAGGACTTTGACTCTTGCTTTTAATCTGCTCTGTAGGCTGTGTTTCTCCTTCACCGTCGGACTTGGACATATGCCATACATGAATATTAAAATTAGACAGTTACTATAATATTGAATTCTACCTGACACAACACAGAGACTGAGGCTCATCCTGAACAAACGGGTTAAGACATAGATAAATGAAGGGACTGACTTTTCATTTTCATTAAAGATTTCTTTTTTTTTTTTTTTTTTTGGGAGGGGGGAGATACAATTGCCTGAAATAGCACCATGCTGTACATTATGTGCATATCACATGGAAGTTTGAACATTTAAATATCATTTTCTGTCAATGCACCTGTCCCCTGCAGGTTGACCTTTGACCTCTGCATTCCTCTAGCCCCTGCACCTCTGCTAACTCCACAAACGTAATACAAACTCACAGCTTTTAATGTAATAATCCCACAAATGTAATAACATTTGCCTACTCACACAATCATACCCAGACCTTTTTATTTGCATAGTTCAATCATAGGCTTCTTTATACATAATGAGAATAAATTATATCCAGTTCATTCTGAAGCATTTATAATAAAAACTTTCACAACATTTTCACCCATTCTGTTTTTTTATTCCACTTGTATTTGTTATTAAACACCTATTAATCTGGAATTAGTGCCATGTGGTGTAACTGCAACATTTGATTATTCTATAAACTTAAGTATCCAAAGGACAAGAATAAATGGGAAGAAAAAGAAAGACGAATGAATATTCATGTATGCATGAGTTAAATGCATGTGATGGACTAATTTATTTTATTTGTGGGAAGTTATTACAATTTTGGAATATGAAGATTTTTTACCGTCCCACAAATGTAATAAATCCCCACAAAAGTAATAATTATTACGTTTGTGAAAAATGAGGTATTAGGTTTGTGGTAGGTGACTTTTCTTATGTTTGAGTGAAAGTTATTACATTTGTGAGATTATTATGTTAAAAGCTGCAAATTTTTTTTATCACGTTTGTGGTTTATTTTTGGAGAGTTATTACATTTGTGGGAGTTATTACGTTTGTGGCGTTAACAACCTCCATCTTTCTTCAAACCACCTCCAATATCGTGAATCTACCTGAATATTTCAATACATAGCAACTTTATATTTGTTTTACTTTGACATGCTCGTGTAATTTTGTATCTTTACTTCAGTGTCCCCTAAACTTTTAACACAATTTTCATATTTTCTAAAAAGCTGACATCAATACCAAATCTATCTATAAGATATTACTGTGTCCACATGTAGACATGGTAGTAAGTTGATTTTGAATTTCCCCTGGGATTAATAAAGTATTTTTCTATTTCCTTGAATGAATGTGTTGATAGGTTAAAGTCATGGACCTCATTTCACATGAATAAACAAGAAAAAACACACGCTAAAGTGATAACATTGCAATAATTGAAAAGAGCGGGAGCGCCGTAGAAAACAAACACTAATATGTTGTGAATGTAAAACCATTGCTTTTCTTCCCATTTCTTGCTTCATCTGTCCTTTCAAACAGCCATTTGCTATATAAAATACATGAAGTTTATTTTTCCTTCATGTGCATCAGTCCTCTTCTCCAATATTCTGTGACGGTTTAGTGTGTCGTTGCCACAGCTACAGTTATTACGAAAGACAGCTATTATTTCCAACATACAAGAAACCCAACATACTGAGAGGAGATGGCAAGAGCTGAAGAAAAGCAAGGTCAGGAGAAATAGAGCAGTTAGACGGTCAGGTGGATGGAAACAGAGCAGGAACAAACAAATGAAGAGGCCATCTCATACATGGCTCCCCCGTGGTGCCTTGTTGAAAAGAGCCGGCGCAGATGTCAAAGGAGAGGCCCTTTCAGCCACACTGTACACCTAACTGTCGCCACAGCACCCTGACAATAGGGTATCCCCTGTTGGCAACTAGGTAAATATTGTGGATGGCAGGGGGTTAGAGGTGTACGCTGGACCTGTAGGACTTAAGTGAAAATCAATGCTGGTGAGCTGTTGAGACCACTGTTGCACATATGTGTATCTAGTGTAGTGTATTCACCTGGAGTGTTTGCGGTAATGGTTGACCATCATAATCACAGGACTCTTAGAAAGGTCATTGTGTTTGGGTCTAAGTGAGCATCGCCTCCCTATATGTACAAACAAAATTCAATCTCAAAAGCATGTATAAGCTGCTGCTTCCATTTTTCTCTGCTTCTTTTTTTTCTATTTGTGGTGTATTTATTTTGTGAAAAATGAGATTTTTTTTGATCCATTGCAAATTTGGAAACCCATTTTTCCCAAATTTTTCCTTTAAATTTCCACACTTATGCACATACAGTGTGTGTGCGGGTAACTTCAAATATTACGAGTGTTTAAAGTCCATCCTCTACCTTTTGATGTGATTTCTCTAACCGAGAAACACAAAATGTGATTAATCAAAATCCAGAAAACCTATTTTCTGAGGCGTACCTCTTTGCTCCCTTCGTCGCCCAAGCAGAACAGCTATCTCTCAGTCACTCAGTAATGAGCGCCCGAGCAGGGCAGACGGGCCTTTGGGCAAACATACACACACATAGACACCCATACGCAAGCATACCTCCGAGGGTTCTGTTAGAGGGTTTAATAAACACAGCTCAAATGTTAGGTTAAGACTGGAACACAGGCTCAGAATCAAGCTGTTTTGGTTTTCATCGCCATCCTAAATCTAATTCCATGTTGTAGAAGTGGAGAGGTTAACTGTCACTGCCACAATGCTATGGTTGTGTCATCTAAGAGAAATCCAAGCGTATGATTAGGCCTCAGTAGGTTTGGGTGAGGCCGAGGGGAGACTGTGGGTGGGATAGGCAGGTTGGTTTCAGGGGGACTTTCTAATAGGCATTCAGCTGGTGAGATCCCCCCTCAATACACACATGCACACGCACACACACTCACAATTTCTACACTGTTATTGCTCTTTCTCGTTCTTTCTCTCTCACTCATTTGGTGATCCCATGGAGTGAGCCTTTTCCATGCAGGACAATAGCAGTGGAAATGGATTATGATTACAAAGGATAGGTAGTGGGTTCGCAGCGTACCTACACTGTGCAGCATTAATATGGTGAAGCTCCCACCAGGAGGCTCTCCGTCCTTTCTGCCTAAACTGTGGGCTTGGTGATTTTCTTTATGCCATTTTGTAGTGTATATGTACTCTGCCTTTGCTCTACACCTTATACATTATTTTCTGCCCTATTCAAAGCCTTCAATAACCATCTTATACAAGTGAAAACCTCTGAAACCTCCTCTGGCTTTTTTCCTCTTATGAGAGAACTCAAGTGTGAAGGTTTGATATGGTCAAATAATCAGCATTAATTTGATAGAATCACAGAAGCAATAGCTTTTTTTTTTTTTGTCTTTCCCATCACATAATTAGTTGCACATTTTAGATATTTGATAGCAGTTTGGCTATTAATAATTCATGCTCACTAAATTCATAAAACATCATCTTGTCCCCGGCAAGTAACATTTGATATTACATCTAAGGCCCAGAGCAGAGATGTTTGCCAGAATCCCATCAAATGAAATTTCTAAAAATACTGACTAGCATGTTCTCCCTCAAAGCTTCTCAGTGGCTCTTTAAGAATGACTGGAGGAGGAGAGAAGTCCCCTGCTATCTATTTTCTTTGGCGCCACAGTTCTTTTCTGAACGTCTTCCATTTGATTCCCTGCCTCTTTCTTTTTTCTCTTCCCTCTCTCTCTCTTCCAGCCCCGTCTCATGATGTCAATTTAATTCAATCTAAAGGATTTAAAGCAACCAGTACCTTTTAATGTCTGCTGGAAAGGCACTTGTAACACATCAAATTTACTCTCACCTTTCTGCTGGGATTTTAAGGGGGGAAATAAAGATCAATTATTTGCCGAATCTGAAGTTTCATTAAAATCACTTTTCTCTCTCTGTGTCCTTGCGTCGTTTTAAGTGGGCCATCTGTCTAAACATCTCTCAGGGTTCTTTTCCCTTTTTTTCTGATCATTTCCTCGCCTTATTCATGAACCCTAGGAGTCCAGCTTTGTAGTAGTGTTGGAGCTGGAGCAGCCTACCCCCACTGAATACAGCTCAGGGCCTCAGCCTGCACAAGACTCCCCCACTCTACCCTGTTACCTCTCCCCTCCACTCCTCCAATTCTCCCAAATAGCCTCCCTCCCCTTTACCTCCCTCCACCTCTTCCCCACAAGGACCCATAGAATCTCTGAACTTGCTACACAAAAATGACCTGCCTTATTGAGATCGGTTATCCTCATCCTCTGTCTCTCTCTTCCCCTCTCAAACCCACCCACTGTTTGTGACCCCCCCGTCTCTACCCCAGCCTTCCCTCCTTCCCTGCCTCTCCTCCTTATTGGGGATTTGTATGCAGGCTGTGACCTGGGTGGCTACAAAGCACCGCACATTATTCTTGATCATTCCTCTGCCCCCCGTGAAGCCAGTTATGAGAAAGATCCCTTAATGATGCTCTGACTATTAACAGTGTTTTATGTCCAAATGGCTCCCTCTTCTCATAACAAACCATTCAAATATAGATACAAGAAACCGGGGATTTTACAAGACTTGATAAAATACACATAAGTGTGTTTGATTATAGCAATAATTAACATGGAAAGTGATAGGGGCTGTTCAAGGAAATTCTAGCACTATAGTGTCAGTGAAGAAAAACTTGGCTCTGGTTGCTTCTTTTACCTCTTAACTTTTTTTCTCTGACTCAAGCTTTATTCTCAAAATATATCTGTAATCTGTTGCACAATATGTAAAATTATGTCTTTTTGCACTGAACTTTTTTATTTTGCATTTTCCATTTTCTGCTCTACAAGGCTAAACGTACATAGCATCTGTAAATATCAAGAACATGAATGTCCGTGCCTTCTATTTGAGCGAGTAAGATTGTTCTTGATCAGTGTCTGTTGACACAGTGCCAGTATTGTGTCTGCAGCCAGTCCAACCAGGCCCCCGCATCTCCCGTCCCGTCCCAGGCTCATCCCTCTGTCTGTGAGAAGACAAGTCACAGCGCCAGTCTGGCATGGAGCCAGTGTTAAAGCTCTGCTTAAGTCCTTCTGCCAAGCCTGGATTACATCGAGATGTTAATCATTGGAGAGCATATTAAAAGCACTATCATATATTTTCAGAATCCAAACGACAATATTTCAAAGGCTGCAAATCTGCCACCTGCAAGCAGGTTTGGATGGACCAGCTCTTTGTATTTCACTGTGTACAACGCGTCCGTAGTGTTGTTTGGGTGGAGTTTGGTAAAAAGGAATTCCCTGCAAATTCAAGTCTCTTTTGTTGCTTCATTGTTGTAGCTTATTGTGTCATAAGTAATTCTAGCTGACTTCAAAGGAGGTTGGGGCACAACTGTAGGGTAGTGGGAAGCACTGTGAATGTCGAACAACGCAAATGACCTCTCTCTGATGGGAACGATAAGGATTATTTTTTGTGGAAACAGTTTTTTACTTTTTTTTTCTTTCCAAGCTGATATGTGACCTAAATTTGGCAAATAAAAACTTATAAAGGAACCTGATGCCAAACCTGACCTCCCTGAAGTTTTCACTCCTTTTTCTTTTTTACTCGCAATGTGTGTGACTGCCTGTACTCACGCAGATGTGTGTTTATGTACAAGGCAAATGAAAGTTCACATTTAATGGATTTTATAGTAGTGAGTGGGAGTGACCAAAATGGCAAAGGGAGCACCACAGAAATAGATCATATTTCTGGTTTCTGTGTTTTTTCCTAATAAACCAAAGCAATATATCTGAGTTACGCATAATGAGGGCTTTTCAATATTGTCTAAGTTGATTTGTGTGAGATGTGTGTAGGAGACAAGAGGCCTGTAACCAATTCACTTAGGGAGTATGTATGCATTTGGACCCCTATAGAGAAGCAGACACACATTCAAATTAGAATGATGAATTGTGCTAAACCACCACCGAATACATCTATTCTGACTAGCAACAGACTTCAGGAGCCTTGTCGCTCATTCACCTTCATCATCAGTTTAATCCTGTTTGAGTTGCAGGAGTCTGGAGCATATGTGCAAAGAAGAATAACTGAGGCCAGTCCTTGACAGAGCTGTCATGAAGTTTCAGTTACTCTGTGTCATGTGCACAAACATGGCAAACAGACAGACAGAACAGGCATTTCTATAGAGACAGAAACAGAGCAAGGGAGAGAGACAGACGGAGGAAAACAGAGAGGGTGAGCATGGAAAATTAAGGCATTGTTTAGAAGAGTCGCCGGTAATCAGCAGGAGTTGGACATACAGAGATTGTTGGTGGGGCGGGAGATCAGGGGTCCATACTATCACTGTCTACCCTACTGGAGAGATCTCCACGGGGGGAAAGAGTGCCCTCTGGCCCCCTACTCTCCCAACACATCTATCCACAGCCCAGAACACATTCCTCACATACTCTCACTATTGGCCTGTCCATCTTCTTCTCACTCTGCCTTTTTTTTCCCCAATTCATTTTAACAGGGTATCTTACTTCAAATCAGTGAAAATCTAAGTATACATGTCCCTCTGCTGCTGTATAATGATAAAACACTGACTGATAGACAGAAAAAGTTCAAATGTACCAAGGCATCAGGAATCACATTATGTTGTTATTATAACAGTGTTATCATGCAGTTTGCAGTCTCTGCATGTAACTGTTGATTTTACAGGATGCTGAAACCCATAACTTTTTTTTTCACTCTCATTATCCATCGAAACATCTCACCGTTTCTAATCATTGAGAAAAGTTGCACTTCCACATTTACATTTGTCAAAACGTCCTGCTGATGTTCGTATAGCGCTATAAGAGAATACACATACAGTATGTTGCATCAAAAGAAATATTCAGAGTATAGCACATACCCTCACACAGCATGAGTGGTACTTCAGCAAAGTTAAAGATGTAAAACACACACCTCTACCTCTGACACTAGACCTAACTCATGTAGTTTTAGCACTTAAACTGTGGTGATGAGAACAATCAGATGTCTATAGTTCATTGTAATATTAATGTCACCAGTTGAAACATTTGCATTTTAGTTAATAAGGCTAATGTTCTGTGTGTGGAAACTAGCTTTGAAGGTGTTTTTATCTTATTTTTCAAGATAGTTTCAGCTCAACAACCATGTTGCTCAGTCTTAATGAACCCATCAGTCAATAACAGTCAATGACAGCATTTCTCCATGTTATTAGTATTCATGTGGGAAATCGTCAGCTTTCTAATTAAGTGGATCTGAATTAATCAAGCAGCCTTTCACCGTGGCTGTGTGTCAGAGGAGGTAGCAGTTATCACCCAAAAAACACAAATCACGTTAAAACACGTTCACAAACACACACAGATGCACATGACACTGAACACACACACACACACACACACACACACACACACACACACACACACACACACACACACAAACACACACATAATTAAAGCACATACAGATATTCAACCTTGCAACTGCATCTATTTTATACATCTCATTATAAAATTCATTAAAACTTAGTTAATTAGTAATAGGCGGAGTTATTTTCATACAAATACATCCTAGGTCAGCTTGGCTACAGACTCTTAAAATATGTTCATTTTAGCTTCTATAAACTTCTTTCATATTTTTACCTTCACCTGCTCCAGGTTCATGTTTTCCACATTCAGGGCTTATTGTTCTCTTTTTATTCATCCTCAAAAAAAATAAAAAATAAAAAAAAAGATGAAAATCTTACTTTGTCTTTATCTCAAACTGTTTGGCATTTAAACTCTGGTCTTGTTCCTTTCTGAATTTCACTAACCTTTTAGAGGCAAGTCTGTATTTTAACCAGTGTTTGGGTTTTATTTATGTTTTATGAAAGGAAAAAGTGAAAACACAGGGTTTGTTTGCATGCACACTATATATATATTTCCACTTAGTGTACTGATGATGTGTGTGGTTGTGGCAAAAAGGACAATAACGTCTGTGTCTGCTCATCTGTGTGTTTGTGCTTGAATGCGGTTTTTCAAATGCCCTGACTGTCTTAAGCCACAGCTTTACCAAGGTGCCCTCCCCCACCTGACCTTTTAATGTAAACTGCTTGTTTTAAGATGCCATGTTGCATCAGAACACTGAGGCTGCTTGGACGCAACTCTAGTGTTGCAGGGAATGAGGGAGACAATTCAGAGGTGGGGAGAATCCATCTAGGTGACCTCTGGAACCTTTGACCTTTTAATAAAGCCTTCTGTACTGACATCTACATTTACTTTGTTTTGTTTTGGACTTAACCCTCATTGAACTCCACAGATGATGTTATTCCCTTTTGGTCTGCCTTTTGCTACCCCCCTCCCTTTACATCCATGATTCATTGTGTTCATTCCTCTTTGATTTTCTTTCTTTTTTGTTTTCAGTCTTTATTCAGAATGAGAACAAATAAAAGTAGGTGTATATTTGCAATATAATTAAATTCTTAAATTTCTTTGTATTCATGAAGCTATTCATTGATAGTAGTTTGTTCTTGTAAGATTTGTTAAGGTAAACTAATCTCATTCAGATAAAATAAAGATAAGCATTTTGTAATCTTTATTATGCCCTAAACCAGAAGCTTGAAGATATCCTTTATCCCAAATATCATCTTCCACGTTTCACCCAAACCCATAGTTACAGTTTCAGAGTTAATTATGATAAGCAAGCGGGAGTGTGTGTACCGCACACAGCCTCCTTTAGCAAGACTATGTATGAGGTTAGTTAAACCCCTTTAGTTATATTCCATTATGATAGACTTGTGGTTGAAGGATTAGCCCCACAGAAATGTGCAGAGTATATCTTAATCTGCTGTAATTCAGCAGCAGTCTCTGTATAAAAGTTTTTTCACATTCCAGTCATTATACATACAAATGCCTTTAATGCTTGCATAGTCATCTCAAGATCGAGTGAAAGAACTCCAGTAGACTGAGCCACAAGAGGTAGGGCTTGGTACCATATGCAGACTTGTATTAACCCATAAAGACCCAGGGCTACTTTTGTGGTAGTTCCCAAATGAATTTTTCCTCCATTTTTAACCTTTCTTTTGTGATTTTTCACAATTCATTAAGATAAGATAAGATAAGATAAGATAAGATAAGATAAGATAAGATAAGATAAGATAAGATAAGATAAGATA
>JAPTGZ010023068.1:0-19990 GCA_029814645.1 Fowleria isostigma
ACAAAGCAAAAAGCAGGGAAAGTTAAGAATTAGGGAGAGAGAGCAGAGCACGTCTGTTCTCCAGGAGAGCCGGAAGAGAACTTACTACACACAATGTGTCTCCTCCAGTATTTAAAAACAGCCTACACTCTTGTAATTCATCTAATATAATGTTGTATTGTTTTCAGTGTAATACAAGTTTAAAAAATGATAATTAATAATAAATCTAAGATGTTAAAGTAATTCTTTGTTTTTTTTCTAAGGTGCCTGACGTGGGAAGGCGACTGGAGCACTGACATTCTCACTGTGGCAGCAGAGAGAGGCAGGAAAGGAGCTTATGGAAAAATTGTGCTCACAGTGTGTGGAGAGGTATTAAATGTTTAGAATGACTGCTCCTTGTATAAAACTAGTAGCCCTGACACAAATGCATATGAGTTCTGCTATGGCATGTGACCACAGGATAAGAACAGTATCCTCAGCAGCACTCCACTAGCCCAAAGGAAATTCCTGTTCCCGGATCAGCACGATGCAACTGATTCTTCCTACACATTACACCAAAGCACTGTTAATGAAACGGTAAGTCAAAAAGGGTTCAAGCTGATTATAAGATGAAAACTGTAATGCTCTCATAACTTTTCCAATTTTCACAAATCCCATCTTGCAGATCACCACCAACTGCTCTCACTTGGTCGACAGTGTTAGCAATGCAGAAATTCAAGGTAATGAAATCGACACTAGTGATCCTAACATGGCAACTAAACCCCATGTTTGGCAGACGGTAAGAGTCACCCTTCAGTATATTTCAGTGTCCTCATCATGAAAGGTTAGTAGCTCAATCTTTTTTCTCTGTGTGACTAATAAGGATAAAGCCCCCAGACGGACAGTCATCGGTAAGAGAGGTCTCCGGACATGGAGCTCTGAGGATATGAACGGTTCCATGGAGGAAATAACCCGGGCCTCCACGCCGAAGAAAATGAAGCCGTCGAGGATGAACAGCCAGGAAGAACTGACTGTGCAGATAAAGAATGAGAACAGAGACGGTGAACATGGAACACTGCTTATTTAATAACCATTTGTGTTGACATTTGCACGCAGATAATGGTTTGACAAAGATCATGATTAGTTTCAGCATGTCCTTCGAGGCGCTGGAGCCACACAATGTGTCTGACTGACCCCAACACGGCCATTCTTATCGGAGGGGAAACGACCAACCAAATCCACTGCACAGACTCGCTGTGGAAGCTTGAGTTAGGTCAGTGGAGTTTATGGATTTGTTTTTATCAAGGTTCCTTCCTGGTTTTGTTTTACTCCTTGGGTTTTTGTTTATGTCAGCTTTTTTGTCACTTGGATATTACTTGACTCACAGTTACAAAAGCCTGAACTTGATGTTGGCCTCATGCCAGTGTCCACCCTCATTGAGTGTAAACTTGTAGCTCAGTCACAGCCATTTTGAGCCTTTAAATGAGTCGGCACCCTCTACAGACTTTACTGGAGAGAATTACCCACAATTCATTATGTTATGACATTAAACCCAGGGTTACCAGTGAAAGAATTGAAGCATTAAAATAAGATGAGTATGGTGATTCACTGACCATTGAACTGTATCAAGAAACACTACATTAACAAAGATTTAGGATGATTCATTCATTTTTGTTAACCGGTGCTATGATGCAGTTATTATTACATTAATTATGTGGTAATGAAATTCCAAACCCATAATCATTTACCTCTGGATCTGTCTCTATACCTAAACAATGAGTCAATTGCTTGATTTAATATTACTGTAATTTATTTTAAGCTGCATCGAACATCTATTTTCCTGATAGGATAAAGTTAATTTTGTGGTTTTTTTGCATTATCAAGGTAATGTCATGAGATATGTAAGAAAGTACCGTGTCATTTCTTTTAGAACATATTGAGCCCTTAGAAACTCACACTGACCAGCTCACATCAGGGGTTAATATTTTGGGATTGGGCCTTAAATTTAATATCCACCGTCTTTGACTCATGGCAGATGATTCACATCCTGCTCTGAAAGAGATCGAGATGTTTCATTAAATTTTTTTTTTTTTTTTGACCCATCATTGGTTGATTTCTAATACACTGTTTATCAGTCTTTGTAACAGCCACAAACTCAAAAAGAAGACATTGGAGGAATGATGCAGTAAATATTAAAACCTTTCTCTCCATTATTGTTCATTCTGGGGGCTTTTAATTGATGGCTCAGTTCATGTAGGATAGATCATCAGAGGTGTTTTGACTTGATTATGTTTGACCTTCTCGATGTGCTTGATTTTCATTATAGAAGCTTAGGCCTTGCTTGAGAATTAAAGGTTAAGACTGAAGATTTGCTTGTTACTTGCACATATGACTTACTCCCACCTTTGCTGTCTTCATCCTCATTTTCATCATTGTCACCTAAATTTCTTGGCTTCCACTGCACATTTATGTATTATTGAAGCGTTTACTCACTGGCTTCTGTTCGTACAAGAACATGTTGTATGTGTTTTGTTTTTGTTCTTCTGGGCATGCAGGCCAGCTCAGTAAACACTGGAATCTGACATTGCTTGTATTAATATGAACAGCCAAACAAAGAAATCTGATTTGAGCACTGAGGCTTAGAATGTGATGAAAGCCCCAGAAGACCTCAAATATAAGCAGATGGAGCAGACTTGATTTCCAATTCTGGGAGGTTTTTCTCATTTGGTTACCTGTTTGACCTCTTCCCAGACAGTGACTTCTGGTTTCCAATGAACTCCTCTAGTTCTGGACCTGTACCACCATGTGCCCGAGGCCACTCTGCCACCTACGACCCAGACTCTAAGGCAGTCTTTGTTTACGGTGGCCTGAGGGAGGGTCAGCGCTACAGCGAGCTCCATATTCTTAATACTCTGACCTGGAAGTGGAAGCTTGTCACTGTGGGTTTGTTTCCAAAATGTTGCTTTGCTGTATTTGTTTTATTTCCCAAGCATGGATCTTGGAAATGAGTTATATTTGTTGGTGTATTCCCTGCAGGCCAGAGGGAATGTTCCAGCATTGGCATATCACTCTGCTGTCT
Source organism: Fowleria isostigma (assembly GCA_029814645.1). Classification (NCBI taxonomy): domain Eukaryota; kingdom Metazoa; phylum Chordata; class Actinopteri; order Kurtiformes; family Apogonidae; genus Fowleria; species Fowleria isostigma. The sequence goes on from JAPTGZ010023068.1 coordinate 3,038, forward strand.
TTTATAAGAAAGAACTCTTTGTCTTTGGCGGAGTTCAGTCAAGCCATTCCACTGGAGAGAAGTCATGCAGTAATGCTCTGTACATCTTCAGCCCCGAGTTTGAACTCTGGTACCAACCCATAGTGGAGGGTGACAGACCCCTCCCTCGGTTTGGGTTAGTTTTCTTTTCAGTTTGAGTTTGTCACCAAAAAAAGTGTTATATTTTCCACTGATTTCTCCTCTATTCATTTGAAACAGGCACTCGGCGACTCTTCTGTCACAGAAGTTGATTGTTATTTTTGGAGGCCGGCAGACTGCTGCCTACTTAAATGATCTCCATGTCCTGGATCTGGGTAAGCTTGAATTGAATGAATGAATGAATTGTTTATTTTTGGTTTATAAATTAATCATTGCACCTAGTCAATAATCATAATAAACATAAAAACCAAAAAATGAATAGGCTAGAAGCAAAAGCTTATTTTTTGCCTATGGTTTTCACCGGATACACTACTCATGTCAAATTAAATGTGTACATCAAGCATTCTCATTATAACAGAAGAATCAACAACAAAAACATAGCTACCATCTCAGCTAAATATTCCTGAATGATTTTATACTTAAGGCATTTTTTAAACTTTGTCAAAGAAGTGAACAACTTAGTCAAGTTCATTCCACAATTTCACACCCACAACCCAAATACTTTACATCTAGACTTCACATTTGTCCTCACTGTAGTACATTCACAAATACAGACCTCTGACATGAGAATTGCTCTCTAGTAATTTAAAGAAAGATAAAGGTCCAGTGGGCGTACTATGTGATTTGTGCCAGCTGATATCAGTTTATTTTCTTTCTGGGTGAAGGATTCATGGAGTACACAGCTGTGAAGTGTGGGAACATGCCCCCAGTGCCTCGAGGGTAAGAACTGAACTGATCCACCTTGAGAAATGTCACTGATGTGGCCATCTGGTTTTGGTATTTTTGTCTCCTAGACATTCAAGACTGCATTTGAATTAATGCTTTTAACAAAACACATTGTATTATTAAAAAATATGTTACTTGACAGCTTGTATTAATTCATAAGAAAAAACAATTGTCACTATTATCTAAACGCAATGAGCCTTCTACATGAACAGATTTCACGTAGCGCTCCCAGTTTCGGACAACAGGATTTTAATCAGTGGAGGCTGCAGCGCAATCGGAGCCCTGCAGGATGTCCATAGTTTCAACATTGGTAAGTAATGCTCTCTTCATTCATGACTCACATTTGAGCATAGATTTGAAGGAAAATGTAACTATCAGAATGATGAATATGGACAGAACTGGTATGAACTGTCATTATGAGATTTTTGGTAAACCTCCTGTTTTTGTAAAACACACCCTCTCATGTTGACCTGAATCTCAGGTACCTGTATGTGGACTTCAGTGGCCTCTCCTTCCCTTACCTCTAAGCCTCGTGCCGGACACAGCATGATACATTTAAGCATCCACACAGAAACTGACAGACAAGAGGGTGGATGTGTGAAAACCCACCACACACTGTTGGTGTTTGGAGGCTCCAACTGTGCTGGTACTTTTTATAATGACACTGTCAAGTGTACCGTGGAAATTCCTGGTGATGGTGTTTTAGTATAATCTAACAAATGAGAGTTTTTAATCCTTTTTGAACAGTGCAGTTGTATTATATGGAGGAATCCCTGATTATAAAAGAAAAACTGCAACTTCAAGTGTTTTTAATCTGTAACAATTATATTTCGGCTTCATGTTTTGTTTTTTGTTTTTTTAATATTGCAATGTTATAAGAGATTGTGCAGCTTCTTTCATTCCTATATTTACTCAAATTGTTCTCTATCTTAGCATGGTTCTGTAAATAGATGCCTGAAAGGTTTTGCATAACAAATCTGATCTGCATTTGTATATGTCTGTGTAAACACTATTTTAATGTTCTTCATGTCTTTTCAGATGCTGTATATTTGTTAAACTGGACTTTGATTAAAATGAATGGATGTTTATATGTTGTTCATTATTAAAGTTATTGCTGTGACAAAGGCTTACTGTCTGAAACACTTTATTTAAAAATGTAGAAAGAAACATGAAAGTCAAGATGTGGCAAGTCCTATTTCTGCAGATCAGCAGGTGTATCTGGTTGACAGGATGGGTGAGTCGTGTTGAAGGCTTCCATCTCAAGTAAGGTTTGATTTAACCTTTTGATGGTTGGAAACTGGTCCATGTCCACTTTGAACCTGAAGAGAAAACACAAAACAAGACAAACTGTAACTCTATAAAACTTATTCAATTAAAAGTGCAATAATGTGTGTATACACACCATATATATAAATATGCGAGTATCTCCTTTATCAACATGTGTACAACTGTAAATAGTATAGATTTGATTTGTCTTTATGTATTAATATTGCTCTTGTGCACTCCGTACTCCACTCTTGCTGCTGTAAACCTGGAATTTCCCCTTGTAGGACTAAAAGGAATATCTTATGTAATATCTCATCTCTATATAATAGCCAAAAATTAAGCTTTTCTTTTGCTTGGTGACAATGTCAGATTAGTAAATTTTAGGTTAATTGAAGTTTTTTTTTTTTTTTAATGTACCCCAAATGTCTATATACTTGCAATAAATTAACACTTTCTACTAATTTATTTTTTAAGGAAGTTCAAGTGATACTACTTGGACACATATAGTCAAAGTGTGGGTTTCTCAGCTCTGAAGCTGCATTTTACAAGACCTGTGACAATCTAGCATACCTCTAGATGTGACAAACAGTGTATTAATACAACACAGCTCAAATTTGATTTCAGCTAAGTGGATAGTACTGGACATTGTACAACTGTAGAGGTTACAATTTCAACATAGCAAATTTAAATTATGTCAATTGTATAATATGCTGACTTTTCAGTACCCTAGGCACAGTGGTCAAATAAGTGGTTAACAAGGATTTTTCTATTAAGAGACAACTACCTGATTTTATGTAATTTAAGTTGTAAAATCAGAATTTATCCAGCACATCAGGAATTGGAGTTCCGCACAAGTCAAAAGTTATTAGTAGCATATGTCAGTGTTTTAGTTCTATAAATTCTAAGTAATCAAAATTCATACGTCTTGGAAGTAACAGTTCAAAGTGATGCAAAACTGAAAGCTAAAATTATCTGATCACAGATTGGAGAAGTCATTTGTGATCCCATATTCATAGAATTAACACCTCGGGGTTCATTTGTGCAAGTGGGCAAATGCAGAGCTCCAAATGATGCTAAACTAATTGAGGACAGGCTAAAGCTGCAAAATGTTGCTCAAAATGTATTTCCTTCAGTCACACTTTGCTTTTTCTCTCGTTCATTTTGGGTGATGTAAGTGATGAACATGTGAAGTATTGCCTCAAGATATTTCTGATGTAAAACCAGGCACCAAGGGGCTTCAACCCAAATATGATGGAGATTTCTGTTGGTTCTACAGTGGTACTGACCCAAACACAAGCAGAAGAGACGGTGTCTGAAATATTTCTGAACCATATTGATCCAAGGTGATGGGCTCTGATCCTGAGGTTTATGCTTCACTGGGGTTAAGGATCATATCTATAACAAAATTTGACTAATTTAGCAGATGTTGTCTTCAGATTATGAATGCATGATAAAATGAACTGGCGCAAAATAGGAAATTAGATTTAACATGTTCGTTTAACTCAAAAATCCTACTTAACTGTTCAAGAGTTTTTATAGATGACACTTAGATAAAGGTAAAACAGAACTCTCATAGCTAATTTCTGTCTGAAAAAACGAACAGTTGAATAGAGTTAAAAAAATATTCACAAAATGATTAAATGAATAAATTAAAGAATAAAAACACAGTATTAAAAGAACACAAAAAGAACCTGATCAAACTAACTGGAAGTAGTGACGTCCTGGAAATATTCTGGTTCACATTTACAACTGGCACATCTAGTTGCAAAGCATTACTGGATGGTTGGGGTTTTTTTTGGGTTTTTTTTTTAGCTGTTCAGTATAGTTATTTCCAAAGTTATACATTTCTAAAGTATATTATTCTAGGTAACAAATTATTTTTCTCTGAAGTTATTTCATCAGCAATTATTTATATTAATACCATGTGTTCAAAGTTTCTTGAATGTTCTGTACAGTTAAACCCACCTAGGAAAAATAAGTGATGTTTGAGCCTTAGAATATAGATAACTACTGATTTACCTAGAATTTGTATTTATTTATTTATTTATTTTTTACCTTTATTTAACTATGAAAAAACTCCCATTGAGATTAAAAACCTCTTTTTCAAGGGAGTCATAAATAAAGTGGAGCTTTTTTCCATGACGTGAACTAGGATGGTATGGCATCACCCTCACTGGTGTTAATGAGGTATTTGCTATAGTTTATAACCAAATATCACATACCTTTCTGCATTGTAGACTTGTGGAACCAGACAGATGTCGGCCATGGAAACCTAAAAGGAAGCAGTGAATCAGATTAAAGTCTATGAAGATTCACCTCCATATCAACCATCGTCATGCTCTGATATGACCACTTTGCTCTTACCTCATCACCGACACAGTATTTTCCTGCTGTTTGCTTCACAATGGGCTCAAGAGCTGAAAGAACAAACCAGGTGACTTTGAATCTTATAAACGTATGAACGTCAGGTGATAAAGATATTAAGAACTTCCCACCAACCTTGAAAACCACGGTTAATGAAGTGCTGCGCCCACTGTACCTTCTCTGCTCCTATTTTCTGGATCACGTATAAATTCTGAAACATGTAAAAAAAAAAAAAAATCAAGACTGTAAAATAAGTGCTGCCAGGAAAAACAAACCTTGCAAAAATTATAGCTTATTTTGGCATCAAGCCAGCTGATGTCATTATGTTTGAAGAAAATTGAAACAAAATATTTTTTATAGACATTTGAAAATTTGCCCATTTTAAGTAAATGGGAGACTAAAAAAGATCTAAAGAATTCATAAAAAAATTGAACTTTGACTTTTCCCAATCTCTAAACTCAATTTGGTATTAATTCAATCAGTTTTGGTGCTATAGACATGTGAAATTTCACCCATTATAAGCAAATGGGGAGGAAATTAAAAAAAACAAACAAAAAAAACCATAAAAAATGTAAACTTTGACCTGTTTTTCCCTAAATGTAATGACATATAGTCTGGGTCACTGTCAATCTATAAACCAAATTTAGTATGAATTCACCAAATAGTTTTGCTGCTACAAACATTTGAAATTTCACCCATTATAAAGTAAATTGGATTTTTTTTTTTTTTTTTAATTCATATTTTTTTTTTTATTTTGACCACTGTTCCAAAATTGTAATCAGATCTACTCTGCATCACTGGAAATCTATAAACCAAATTTGGCATGAAGGCAACCCACAGTTTTGCTGCTAGTGTTAATAATGAAAAACAGAAAGAAAGAAACAAACCCAACCAAACACACGACCCCTTGCCTCCCCTTCGGTAATAAGTGTTTTTTAACCAGATTTAAAACATGTAATTGAACCTCCACATATGTTCTCACCTGCAGGGGCTGTATCCCAGAAGCGATGATATCACTTATCATTCGAACCTGAGCACGTTTCTGTGGGTCTGCAGGAAGAAGCCGAAGTCCAGGTCTGGTTTCATCAATGTACTGAATCACTGCCAACTGTGTGGACACAAAACACAGTCCGAATATCCTAATGTAGTCTTTTTTTTAAGAGGGTGAATTGAGGCGAAGATTTTGCAGACTCACCGACTGAGACAGGGTGACGCCATCGATTTCAACTGCAGGCACTTGTTGCATGGGGTTTAGGATTTTGTACTGCTCTGAATACTTGAGGACACAGACAAGTACCGTCACAATAATGCTGCTAAATCCATGCAGTGTTTATTAAAGTGATTTTAACCCTTAACCCATAAAGACCCAAGCATACAAAACCATCCACTGATGTAAACGGTTTAATACCTGCTGATCCACTAATCCAGGGGTCTCAAACATATGGCCCAGGGGCCAGATCCTGCCCGCAAAAGGGTCCAATCTGGCCCACGGGATGAATTTGTGAAATACAAAAATAACACTGAGGATACAAACAATCAAGGATGTAAACACCAATATGACACATTTTTCTATTTGTTTTAGTATAAAGTAAAATTACAGGAAGATGTTGACATTTATAAACTATCCTTTCACAAAAAATATGAAAAACCTTAAATGACTTAAGAAAAAAAGTGCTTTTTTTTTAAACCAATAATCTGCCTATTATTAAATGTTTTATAAATTTGTAGATCCACTGTGATCTGTAAGTTGTAATGAACATGTGTAAATGATAAACAGACATAACATTGTTAAAATTGGACCTATTTTTCTTTTTCGTGATTTCAGGTTATACATGTTATTCACATTTTCAAAGGATAGTTTGTAGTTTTAAATATTATTATTATTATGTAATTTTACTTTTTTTCACTGTTATTATTCCACTGGTCCAGCCTACTTCAGCTCATATTGGGCTGAATGTGGGCCCTGAACTAAAATGAGTTTGACACCCCAGCACTAATCCTATAAATACATGTAAATAAATGATGTAAAATACAGTTTGTCATCTTTTCGTGGTCATCTGATATGATCCAGTTACCATGGAAACACTGACATGTACAACATTGTTTCACCAGTAAAACCCATGGAGTTTGACAAATGACAGTGGGTGGACACACTCGTTTTTATATTCAATTAATGATATATTTTGTTGAAAAAGTCCCATTTTCTCCCATCTTCTGTTTTTGATAAAATAAGCTTTGAATTTACACTGAGCTTTAATAAATATCTACAAGATCGGTGAATTAAATGTAGGAAAATCCTTGATTTACATTAAAAAATTCAAAATACAGATGATACTATTGCAATAAATGGTGGTAAATTACTTAAAGGTGAAATAAAGATAAATACATTAGCCTTGAATGTATTTTTCTTTCTACTTAAGTGATCTAGCAGCATTTGTTATAATATCAGTATTCAACGTTTTTTGAAAATCAGGCATTTTTTCCCATATTTCACTGATCATGTAGCTGTTCATAAAAGCTCATAGTAAAGTCAAATATTATATTTTAACAGAGAAAAGAGGATAAAGTGAGTTTTTTTCAGCAACAAACATCACAGAACATAAAAACAAGCATCTACAATCACTGTCATTGATTTTACTTCATGGGTTTTATTGTCGAATCAATGTTGTAGAGGATAACAGTGTTTCCACGGTAACAACAGAGACTCTGAACATCCAAATGGGTCATATCTGATGACAATTAAAAACTGAGGAAAATACATTTTACTTGACTTATTTACATGTACTGATAGAATTAGCAGTTCAGAGGTTATTAAACATTTTAGATCAGTAGATGTTTAGGTCACTGGTAGCTGTTTGGGTCTTTCCATTGAATCCGAAGATACAGTCTACACAGAATGAAAATAATTTAACATATATAAGGATAGAAAAGATGACTGTATATTATTTTTGCACTGATGTGGGTGAATGTGCACACTGTACCTGCTGACCTCCATCTTTGATTAGATTGACTGGAACCTGGTCAAACTCAATCCCTTTAAGAGCAAAAGCTGATGCATATGACGTTAGTTACCTTCATGTCAAATAATTACATAATATACAAAAGCTGTAAAGCAGACAATCTCTTTTCAGCATGACTTACCAATGCGAACCCTCCAGGAGCAGGAGCTTCTGAAGTATCCATGAAGAACAGGCTGAAAAAAAAAAAGCCACAAAAACAAAACACTCAGCTCAATGTGAAACAATCACATCCCATTTATACACACATAAGCCTTTATCCCTTGTGCTTCACCTTAGTTTGGGTTGCCATAGCTCTAGGTTTCACTGAGTTAACTATTGAAAGGAGTTTTTTAGAGCTGTCCACATTCTCTTAATCATCCAGCAGCCAATGGGATGTTTTCCTAAAATCCCTCCTACCTACTCTTTGGTCCATGACTAAGCATCTGGGCTGCATGTGGTTTACATTAGTGGAACTGTGCACACTTTACAGCCTGCACAACAGAAAGCACACATTTTGCAGACAGCTGTTACAGTACCTTAGCGAGGCAAACAAGGGACATGCGCATTGTTTTGGCTGTGAACCTTATCACTTTGACTTTCAGGCTGTGTTGGCGCTTATGCCTGCAGAAAATCGTCCATTATGTCCTTTGCATCCTCATTTCCTGTCTTCTGTGATAAGTAAATACTGTCTAAAACTGCCCCTAGTTGAATGCAGTCGACTGTTTCTGACTTGGTCACTATGTAGCTCCGTGTTGCACAACTTCCAGCTTAATGGCAGGCTATCTACCATGAGGTTTTGTCCAATCATTACCCGGTTTTTGCAGCTAAAGGCAGGATTTTTCTGAACTCGCTTTAAATGATTGGACAGGATGCACCTCCAGTCGACCAATGGGGATGCAGCTTTAATGGGAGTGCTGGTACGCAGCCAATCAGAACCCTCAGATTTCCTCTAGACCCGCCCACACTGAGGTTGCTCTGTGCAACAGGGAAACTCAGAGCCTGTCTTCTCCTGAGGTCCTATCTACAGAGTTGTCCAAAAATCAAGTCTGTCTGTGGTCAATATAACATTTCCATCATGGCGTCAGCAGCTTTAAGATCAGTACTTAAGACTAAGGTAAGATTTGGTGGAAATTTTGTGTCGCGCGCTGCAGATGACGCAGGAAGGATTGACAGCTGACATTGTTTACAAAGTGCCAAGTGTCATGTGCTGCAGGATTTAGATCTGGACTGGAGCAATGACTGGTGTCTATTTACAGATGGGAGTTGAGTCAGTTTTATTTGCTCCCCACGATGATTTCCATGCATATGTTCTAAGCTTTTATGAAAAACACTCCTTTTATTATGTGTTGTCCAGGGAACTCCTGAGTCTCCTTCAGTCACGTTGACTTTGCACCTTTTAGTTGCTCATTAATCTTATGATCCAACAGGCTGCAACTGGAAACAACAGGATGAGGGCATTAATTACTTAATAGACCCCCTTTACCCCTGGTGTTTTAACCTCACGAGACCCAGGAAATCCAAAGGTTTTTGAATTTTGGCTTTTTTAATTAAATAATTGCTTATATTCAGAGGTAGCAAAAGTACTTACATTATGTACTTAAGTAGAGGTACAGCTACCTGTATGGAAAATACTCTTGTAAAAGTAGTACTGATTCAACTCTTTAAGTAAAAGTGAAAAAGTACAACTTCTCAATTGTAATACAAAGTAAAAAGTAAAACTACATTTTTTTTGCCATGAATGAAATAATACTTATTTAATCAACTAAAATCAAAAACGTTTCTGTTTTCTAATTCCACAGTGAATGAAGCAACGTATTTTATGTACTATCACATTGGTTTGAAAAAGTAGCAAGTGTATTCTGAGAATGTAAGGAGTGTAAAGTACAAATATGTATGCAAAATGTAAAGCATAAGAGTCAAAAGTTGCCAGAAAAATAAATACTCAAAGTGCAGATACCTAAAAAATCTCCTTAAGTACAGTAACTAAGCACTTACACTTCATTACTGCTTATATTGGAAACATCATGATGCAACAGTGTTTTCAGATGCATTTTAAAAAATATTTTTATGACATGTCCTTTGCAGTGGACAGTTGTTTTTTGTTTGTGTAAAGCTGTGAAACTCTTATTTACATATGAGGACTGAGGGTCTTAAGAGGTTAATAAGACACTTCATATGACATTTTTTTACCCACCACAGGTTCCCCTTAACGTTGGCCGCATGTGCTACTCCTCCTCAGTGGTGAGTTAACACCAGTCACACTCACTGTTACACACATTCAAACTGTTTACTAAAAGCACATGTCATGTATTATTGCCTCACAGCCCACTGTCAAGCTGTTCATTGATGGGAAGTTTGTCGAGTCGAAGACTTCAGAATGGCTGGACATTCACAATCCTGTAAGTGTATGAGTATTGTTTGAGTGTCCAGTAGTGGAAAAAAGTATTCAGACACCCTTCAAATGTTACACAATCTCCAATACTATCATTAAATATATGTGGAAAAATGCAATTTTTTTTTTTTTTTTTTTTTTCAAAAGGTCTGGCTGCATCTGGTAGACACAAACAAATGCATTAAAAAATTGTTAACAAGGAAAGATAAAGCTAAATTCTGGACAGTTTTAGAATCAAAATCAGAACTACTTCACTCATCCCAGGAGGAAATTTAGCGTCACCATTGCTCCACACACAAGTACAGCAGTAGGAAATAAATAGGGATAAGAAATATAGTAATAAATAAACAATAAATAAGCCATAAGTACTAACAAATATACAATAAGTACCAAAAACTAAGCAATAATAATAATTACCAGAAATAATAAAATATAAGAAACCAGTAAGCAAAAGTACCAAACTAGAGAAGCACTGTTTACATTATGAGTGTGACAATGAAATAGGTTAAACAGATAGTGCACTTATGATCTATTAAACATATATTGCACTTTGAACCATATGTAACAGATATTGCACAGAGTTCGAGTGTGTGGGTTTAATCGGAGGAGTTATGGAGTCTAATGGCCACATGCAGGAATGACCTCCTGTATCGTTCAGTGGTACATCTTGGGGAGTTAGTCATGTATGAATGTGTTCCTATGTCTGAGCAGTACACTCTGGAGTGGATGTTGGATGTTTCAACATGCCATGCCCCTGGATGTGTTTTATTATCTTGTTAAAACGTCCAGTTTTGACCTTGATGGAACAGAGCATGTGCAGAAGAAGGCATATACGTTTGGAGAATGGAACAATACTTGGCAGAGTTCAGTGACTTCAGAGTGATTCTTACTGTAATATATCACAAATGGGGTGTCCAAAAACTTTTTTCCACCCTTATATGTACCCTTGTATCTGACAGTTCTGACATGTTTCACAGCAACAAAGCATATTGAGTTACTGAATGTGTAATGTTACTTAATGTCATTATCTGTTTGTACAAACTGGTTTCTGCAGGTGAACCACAATGCACCTGTGACATAATGTTTAATTTACTCATGTTCTCTAGTGGCAACTTGACATAATTTGAACATATTCATGTTCAGCAACTAATCCTGATGTCGTTGTCTGCAGGCCACCAACGAAGTGATTGCCCGCGTACCCAAAGCCACCCAGGAGGAGATGTCGGCTGCGGCTGACTCCTGCTCCAGAGCTTTCAACACCTGGTCTGAGACGTCCATCTTGGCTCGGCAGCAGATCTTTCTACGCTATCAGCAGCTTATCAAGGACAACATTGTAAGTGAAAGGGTCAAAATGTGTCGACTTCAACTGTAAACAAGAGTTTCCATGTGAGCAGTGTTCAGCTTCAAGTAGAACATGTCGCTTCATAATGAGAATCCAGTTTATTTTGTGAGGCTGAGAAATCACAAGAGGAATGTTGCATGTTTCAGAAAGAACTGGCTAAGTCCATCACAGTTGAACAGGGCAAGACCCTTGCAGATGCAGAGGGGGATGTATTCAGAGGATTGCGTAAGTTTCTCTTCCATACACACACATAACCTTACAAAGTTCAACAAGCAGGTCAACGTTTGTATGTTCTATACTTTAACTTGGTCCTTGGTTATTGAATTACCTTTTCTCTAGTTTTGGCTCAACTACAGCAATGACTTTGAATGACACTGATTAGCACAGTGTGGTTCAGGACACAGTAAAAAAAAAGCACCTTTTACCAGAATTTACAAAGTCATTCAGTCCAACTTTTAGTAGCAGGTCTAAGAATATGGTAGTTAATAATGTTATACCTCCACACACACTATGACCAGGGAATAGAGCAGGGCTGTCCAAGTCATTTTAGTTCAGGGGCCGCATTCAGCCCAGTATGACCGCAAGGGGGTTGGACCAGTAAAATAATAACATAATAACACATGAATAATATCAACTCCAGACTTTTCCCTGTGTTTTAGAGTGAAAAAAGTAAAATTACATTATGAAAATTTTGAATTTATCTGCAAACTATCTTTTAAAAAATGTGAAATACATGAACAATCTGAAACGTCTTAAGAGAACTAAGTGCAATTTTAACAGTATTGTCTCAGCTTATCATTTAATCATAGGGTACATTACAACTTAAAGATCACAGTGGACCTACAAAGGCACAAAACATTTAGTAACAGGCAGAATATTGTTAAAATTGCACTTACTCCTCTTAAGGCATTTTAAGTTTGTTCATATTTGTTTAGATTATTCTCATGTTTTGTGAAAGAATAGTTTGAAATGTAAACACTTTTATGTAATTTTACTATTTTACACTTAAACAGAGAAAACTTTGGAGTTGGCATTATTTCTAGGTATTTTTTTGATAGTATTTTACTGGTCTGGCCCACTTGATACCATTTTGGTCTGTATGTGGCACCTGAACTAAACTGAGTTTGAGACCCTTGACTGTTATTATCTGTAGAGGACATTCACTTGGGGTCTACGATAAACTGATAGATTTTATGGGTCAATGGTTAAGGTCAGAGTGTGTGTGTGTGGTAGACTGTAACTAAGGTCATTAAGACAAGTTTTACAAGTTTTACACTTATATACAAGTTTTATACTTGACCTGTGTATTTACATTTATGCAACTTTGCACCTCCCCTCCACCACATTTCAGAGGGAAATATTGTCCCACATTAAATAACTTTAGTTACTAGTTACTTTTAAGATGAAAATCTCACACAATTGATAATAGAACAACCTGTCATACAATAAATTCTCAGGGATTAAAGCAGTAAACGTAGCAGAACTCACATTTCACGTTAGTATGAGTAAATAATAGTTCTACTAAATAGTATTGAACTATAGTACTAAACCTCTGATATGGTTCCACTTCAGGAAATATTAAAATACAAAGTCAAAGTTTGTGGAAAAGTGTAAAACAAAAGGAAAAATAATGTGCATGAAGATTTTCTTTTCTTCTTTCTGTTTATAAAGCTGGGTTTGACTTACTATGAATAATCTAATGATGTCATGTATAATTATATCTGAGTCAGAGACCAAACCACTTGTACTTCACTATACTTTGTTGGTGATGCTTCTGTATTTTTCTTAATTAGGACTTTCATGCAGAACTTGGTGGTGGATAACATTGTTTTTTACTGAGGTTTTAGTATCTCAATGCTTTATTTATCTCTGATTTTTCAAAAACAGTTTTAACTGATACCTGAAGAATTCATATAATAGCTATGGCAAAATTTCATACCAGAATGTGATAGAAACAAATGACGTGATGACATTTTACATCCTAAATGGTAAGTTCAGCTTCATAGTGTCATCATAACACTTTATTCATTTTATGATTTTGCCATGTGACAAACATGTTTGTGAAATGAAATTGTCCTTAACTGAAACTTCTTCACTGAAGTCAAACATGTCTGTGGTGAGAAGTTACATTTTGCCTTATTGAATTTCATCAGTCTTTATTTAGTATATCATGAGTCTGAGCAGACATGGATATAAACAGTTACGTGACTGGTTTGCAGATGCATGCAACTGCAAGGCAGAAAGTGTAGTTGCATATATTAAATTAGAAAAAATAATTATTTTTGTATTTATCTACATTTAATTTGTATCTTTACCAGCCTTAGTAAACGATTAATTTAATTCTTATGACAGTGTTTTCATTATTTTCATGAGTCATTTCCCAAAACTCAATCAGCCAATGCCAATTTTATTTTATTTTATTTTTTTTTATTAATACAATAACCTGATATTAAGCCATTGTTGTCCACACCTATATACTTTTGGCTGTCAGCTTTAAAGATATGAGATTGATTCTGCTTGTTTTTATATTTGATATATTCAGTTATGTCATTGCATTTGCAGGATCCACAATACAACATAATAATTTTGCGTTTACCGATCTTTTCTTGCAGAGGTTGTGGAGCACTCCTGCAGCATCACCTCTCTGATGCTCGGTGAAACTCTGCCTTCAATCACCAAGGACATGGACACGTACACCTACCGTTTGCCTCTTGGGGTGTGTGCTGGCATTGCCCCCTTCAACTTCCCCGCCATGATTCCTTTGTGGATGTTCCCCATGGGCATGGTCTGCGGAAACACTTACCTGTTGAAGCCTTCGGAGCGCGTACCCACCTGTACCATGCTGCTGGCCAAGATGCTGCAGGATGCTGGAGCTCCAGATGGGACGCTCAACATCATCCACGGCCAACATGACGGTAAGAGTTACTCTTCAGTATTTGTTCAAACTTTAAGAAGGCAGCGGTCAGAATTAAATAATAATAAGATTTTTTTTTAAAAGTGTAAAGCTTTTTTTTTTTTTTTTGTTCAAAATTTTTGTTGTTTTTCAAAACAGCCAAGTAACTTACAGGAATACAGAGGTAAAAATAAATTAAGAAATACAAAAAAGAACACAAAAAACAAAACATAAAACTAATAAAAAGTCAATAAATAAAATAAAATTGGGATGATAAGGTACGTGATATTGCATCACTAGCAAACTGACCAAAAAGTAGTTGTTGACATATTTCTGTACTGCAAGAGACAGATGTAGTTATTTCGTACTAATAATAGTATATTTTATTGATAATAAAAAGGATGTTATGCTGTCTTGTAACATTTATAAATCAGTTTTGTCGTAGCTTTTGTTTATCATTAATCTTATCAAAAGAATCATGCTTGTATCGTACACATAGCCTAACTTTAAGATGGAGAGGAACATAAATGCATGGCAAAACCAGCATATTATCAATATTTGATTATAATTAAAAGCCCTTCAAAAATCCATGTGTGGTGTTTTCATTGGAGCTCATTAATTATTGAGAGGAGGCTCCCTGCAATTCCCACCATGACAGCTTTGTGTTTTGTGAGGCCTTGTTTGGATCTGCCATGAGTCACATTCAATTAAAAATCAATTATCTGCTCAGATGCATCATTCATTATTTAAAAGGATTTTTTGGATGCCTTGTGTGTAGGTGATGTTAGTTATTCTTAAAACCAAACCAGTTCACTGTTTCAAAGGAGTACAAAAGTACTTTTGTTTTTATTTTAATGACTAATTTCTAGTCTAGTTTTCAATAATATTTTTATAATGCTCTTTGCAATGCATCCAACACATTATTTAGCATTTTCAGTCATTATCAGTGATGTAGTTTCTTATTACTTAGAGGTTTTCTTTTTTCAGACACTGATATTTGTCAGCAGGTAATAACAACTTCCTCAAATATCACTTGTCTGTAAAACGAAAACCTCTAAATAATTTGAAATGGAAGACGTAACGAACACAGTCAATGTAGTTTTTGGTAATATTAACTTCTTTTCTACACAGCGGTGAATTTCATCTGCGATCATCCTTCCATAAAGGCGATCAGTTTCGTTGGCTCAAATCAAGCAGGGGAATATATTTACGAGAGAGGCTCTAAGAATGGAAAGAGGGTCCAGTCAAACATGGTGAGTATCTGTATGAATGATGCAACACAGGTCGTAAGATAAGGTCAGGTAAGATAAAAATAAGGTGTCAGGTCAAATAAGGTACGAGTATATACAAAATATTAAATTAGATATAGATAACTGAAAATGGTAAGAAAAGTAAAAAAAAATACATATGAAAGACAAAAGTATGACCAGTATTTACTCTAAGTCTTGGAATCGTCGTCATAGAAATAGGGTAGTTGCCGTAGATATCCAGAAGGTGGCAGCGTTGACCATCAGATTCCTGTGACCTGAGTTTGGATCCAGTCTGTAGTATGCCTTAAGGCCAGCTGTGCAGAGGAGTGAAGGTGCAGTTGCAGCTGGGTAACACTATTAAGGTTCACTTGACGTTTTGAAGGCATCATCTCTTTACTTTAATCTGTGTCCATCAGGGTCGTACAAAAGTCTGAACTGAATTGAGAATGACCCCTAAATTCCAATTAAATTCTTGAATTGGAATTGAGATTGCACAGGATGTGGAATTGCAATTCAAACTGCAGGAAGTAGATTTAGAATTCCATGAAATTCAAAGAAGTTCATGATGCATAATTAAGGTGTATTTAACGAGGAAGTTTTACAGTATATATGATATATGATGACAAGAATTTCATTCAGATTTTCAGACCAGAACGATGCTGCCTCAGTGACAAAACATTTGAGGAACTGTTGACCATTAGACGCAACATTACCCTGTAAAGTACTTGAACAAATGATAATTGCATTTACCAAACATTGTTTCATTTGATTACTTTAACCCTCCAGTGACCAAGCTATTTTAGCGACTAATATGACCGAAGTAGATCTTTTATGACTCCATTGACTTTATACAGGAATACTTCTATATAAATGATTGTTTTAGGGTTCTTAATATTTATTTCACTCTCTGATATATATGTCCATCATCTAATGTAATAGGTATGGAATTTTAATTTTTTTATTTATTTTTTGACAAAAAAAGTAGCCAAAAAACACAGACTCCTCTCCATCAATGGAGCTATTTTCATTCTCACTCTTGGCATCAAGAATCTGTGTCAGTGCTTGTGCAGCTGTAAATCTGTCTATTCTACATCTGCTAGCCATGTTTCCCTGTGAAACAGTAAAATATAATGATTAGTGCTGACAAATTACAATACCATCTGAAGCTATAATGTTGAAAATCTCATAGATCTTCCTGGAGTCATAAGTGACCCCACACGAGTTTGGATTAAAGTAAAATTTAGCAGACGTTTCATCCCAAATGCAATAACTCAACTGAACAAATCACTGAAAAGACTGTAATGTGTTAGTTGGATATGTGTGGTAGAAGGTGTATGGTGGTGGAAGTGTTGGCTTTTGGGTGGGATATGGTGTGTAATTAATGTGTGTAGGGTTGTGTTATGTCAGATGTTCTTTGTGAGTAATGTGCTGTTTTTCTTGTGGCTGTACGGACAGTATAAACATATGTCTTGTAAAGGACAAATATCTATCTATCTATCTATCTATCTATCTATCTATCTATCTATCTATCTATCTATCTATCT
>JAPTGZ010023403.1:0-19969 GCA_029814645.1 Fowleria isostigma
CCTCTGGTAGAGGACCCGAGTCTGAAGGAGACACCGCCCAGGTGGGCGAGAGAACAATTTTTTTTTTTTTTTTTTTTCATATATATATATAATTGCTCTAATTGCATGGATACTTCTCTGTGTATGTTCCTTATGTATATTCTACATGCATAGTTTCTGTGTATTTCTACATGCATAACCTCCTTCTATAATTCCCTATGTAGAGTTTTATATGCACATTCTCCATGTTTATTTATTATATGTATAGTTCCATATGCACATTCTGCATGTATAGTTCTGGATGTATAATTCTACATGGTGATTCTTCATGTATACTTCATGCATATGGTGTTTTATTTTTTTATTTTTTTAGCAATCTTTCCATGTATATCTGTTACACATGATGAAATGTATAGGAACAGTATTGAATATTGTACATGTATTTGTAATAACCACTGCACATGAAGTACATTAGCTTGAAATAATCTAATAAACTAAACTTAACTAATCTAATGTGCATACAATTCACAGTGATCTTTGCAACTAAATATATGAACACAAACCTCTACAATAAGTGATCAAATGTAGATACATTATTGATATTCACTGCTATGCTTAGGTTTAGATTGTTCAGTTTTGTTCTCTATGTAAATGACATAATACATTTATGAAAATTACTCACTGACCTGAGTCTCATAGCGCCGCCTGGCACTGGCAGAAACCTTTTCTGGGCTGATGACATTCACATTCACAGTACTGCTACCCCCATGCTGCTCTGATGATCCTGCAGAGCAGAAAAAAGGAATTTGCTTTTTACAATTCCAGACTCACTGAGTTTAATTAGAACAGTTTGTTGGCTACCCCTGTGCGCACCAGTAGTGGTGTGAAATTTAACACTTAAGTTTCCATTATGGTGATTGGACATCACTCCGGATAACAAATCGGTTAAATACCACAAGTGCAAATGAAACAGTTGGATCAGTCACACTGAGATCCCACATTCATACAGATTCTGTGTGTGCAGCACTTAGGTGGAGTCAAACCACAGTGCAGGGAAACAGAAATGCAACTGTCTAAAGCTCCAGTAAGGCTCTAAGGGTAGAAAGATACAGTATAAGGCATACATAAAAGCTGACTGTAAAGTAATGAGTAAGGTGTAGATCGGATGGTGCCAAACACAGTACCTGACGTGTTTTGCAGTGATCCTTTGGAATTTGGAAGAGACATGCCTTCAGAGATTTCTCTGGAGGGGCATAAGAACAACTTTTATAAGAACAACCCTTTTAAAGACATCACAGACATCTGAGAAGAACCAAAATGTTTTTACCTGATGTTTCGTTCCTCAAAGAATTTGGTCCGACATTTCTGAATGATGTGGTCCACCAGGTCAGTTTCAAGAATCCTTTTCTCAGACTGTCTGTCCTTCTCAAAGGATTTGACCTGAGCAAACAAAGTATTTTTACATGTGCTGCTGTGTACAGCTTACTCAGAATTCTCTCTTACACAAAACGCAAAGCAAAGCAGTACAATCTGCAGCACACGAAAAACCTGCTCACAGTAAAAAGATGTTTTCTTTAAAAAAAAACAACACACAGCAGTGATGTATTGTAAAAATATAGAAACATCAGATAACAAATCAATTACAGATATCATGGAATTTTAGACAGAGTTAAAAACTGGAGTGTACAGCTGGTTTACCTTCACATAGTTGCCCTCTTTGTCAGAGACCAGAGCCACGCAGGTGATGCCAGCCAGCCTGCAGTGATCCAATAATGTCTCCTGAGACTGAACACACAACAAAATAAAACACCAAATTACTTAAAAACACTCTCAGTGGGTCCATTTAAAGTTAATGTCAACTATTTACTTCAGGAAATCTGGTGCACTGGACTGATGATGACCCTGCTGGTTCTTTGCACACTGCTGGGAGCGTGAGCCCTCAGGCAAGTTGCACAGAGTTCTTTGTACCTCACTCACTAAGACAATCATGCTAATTTAGAAAACATTGCAAGGTTTTTCTAATTAAAGCCAATTTCATGCTATGACCAATGCAAATGCTGAAAGTATAGGTTAATGCATGGCTGAAATACCATTCAGCTACACAGAGGAAACTTTTAAAAGAGCCCTTTCTGGAGCAACACTGGACTCTTGCCCTCAAAAATTCTTCTGTAGCGGCAGTTAGGTTAAGTAGAGTTTTGCTTGGAACAAGCATAGTATGCACTGTGCAGGGGCTTTCAAGCAATAGCAATGAGTTTTGAGGTAATGAATTCAACGACAGTCAGAGTATACGTAAGTAGTCTGCATTTGTAGTTACAGTTGCAGAAAAAATATTAGACCATTAAAAGTCATCAAAACCAATAGTTATGGAATCAAGTACAATTCCTGTGTGTGTCGTGACTAAAACAGAAAAGAAAACATGG
This sequence comes from Fowleria isostigma, assembly GCA_029814645.1. NCBI lineage: Eukaryota > Metazoa > Chordata > Actinopteri > Kurtiformes > Apogonidae > Fowleria > Fowleria isostigma. Next base: position 2,400 of record JAPTGZ010023403.1, read on the forward strand.
AGTGCCTAAAAACACTGTTTTTGTCAGTACAATGCCATAGCTATTGTTGTAAGAACTTATGCGATTGTGGTTATTATCAAGGAAACCATGAAAAATGGAGAGATATCAGCTCTGAAGTTAAACTTTTATGAGGTATTATTGTTGTTATCATTATTTTTGTCCAAACAAATATACCTTTAGTTGTACCAAGCATTAAAATGAGCAAAAAATTGAAGAAAACATAGGGTGGTCTAATATTTTTTTCAGAAACTGTACTTTGTGTCAACTTAAACTATTCTCATCCGTCAGAGTTTTATCTGACTCCTTTGTTTATATGAGAAATCGGTAGAGTCGAACAAATCCTGCAGTGTACTACAAGTGTACCTGTGCATACTGCCTCATTTAAGCCTAAAACATTCTCTTCTCTCACAACTTTCTCATTGACAGAACAAATTAAGTCAAAGGTAAGGGATTGCCTGGAGGCAGATGGACAGCTCGGGGCCATATGCCTGAGCTGACCGCATGTGGAAGAGGTTTTCCATATTTGGCTAATAAAAGCCAAAAGAGTGGAAACGTCTCTTGAGAATGAATTAAAGCTGCAGAATCAATCTGTTAAGACGCCAGCATGTGAAAGGTGTTTAAAAAAAGCCTAGTGAGGCGAAGTGATGGGTGAGAGGGTCTGAAAATGGTGTTCTCACCATTTCAAATGCTGGTCTCTGTGCATAATCAAAAAAAAAAAAAAAAAAAACCCAACAAATACATTAAGTGACAAAAGTAAGCAACCCTCTTGAACATTTGGGGTGAAATGCCCCATATTTGCAGCCAAACTCATCCTTTCTTAAATGCTTTTCTTAACTGCTTTCACTTATGTCCAGTGCTAGTACAAAAGACAATGAAGACCATTAAAGCAAACACTTATCCAGGACTGAAGTGGAAAGTTAAAGCAACAATAGGTTATAAAAAGCAAAGGAGAAAAAACAAAAAAACACAAGCAGTGGTGCCAGAGGAGGGTGGGGGTGGGGGTCAGGAACGCACAGTCACAAGGGTAAAATCAGTTTGTCACATAAACATGAAGAATGTGACCAAAGCCTGGCATCAGGCGTTGTGGACCTGATGATAAATAATTTGGATGTTTTCAAACCCCACAACAATTTAGTCACTCCAAAAGGTTTTTGGAAAGTTTGTTGAAGAAATCCTATACACAAGTGACTCAACTACTGCAGAAGAGACTTTGGATTGTTCCAGTGAGGCCAGTTAGTCACTTTGAACTGCAGCCACAAAGCACAGCTCATTCTCTGGGATGTTTACTACTTCTGATAATTTCACGTTTCGTCTCATGGGAGGGGGAAGAGTAGGCGTTAGGTGTTGCCCTCTGTAGGAGAAATTATGTAACTACCACTCCATGGGCAGTGGTGTTCTTTTTCACAGGTCCGGAAACAACAGAAAGGGAGTGACTTACAATACTGAGAAGTGCTTCCTTTAGGTGAGATATATTAAGGCTTTGGTCTTAATGCTTTTGACTTGAGGTTCTCTCTGGTATTGTTTGCATTGTTGTTGTACTGTGTTTTAGATCTTTTTGACATGATTTTTTCTTGAATGTTTCTTTGAGGAAATGCTTTGATTAAAAAATGCCTGGTAAAAACTGAATTTAATCAAAATAATGGAATTATAAATACAATATTTTCAGGCTAAAACCATTTCAAAGACCAATGCATATCTATGACAGTGACACATTTCTCATTAAAACTATTCTCTTTTTAATTAAAGACTACAATGTTTTTCTGCAGTTGAGAAAAAGTTCTGTTGTTGCAGTATCATGACTTATTACTGAAAAATGAAAGTCATCAGTATTTTTTTTTTATTAGAACACTAAATGTATTTATTTAATATATGAAGTAAATGTGATTAGGAAGTCTCAATTTTAGCATGCTCATTAGTGCAATCCAACATAATAGGGGAATTTAAAAAAAGAACATGTAAACCACAGATACATTGCACTCAAACTGACATATTTACATAATGAGTGTACTTGATTACATCACTGTGTTATTACAGCTTTGTCTATTAAGGTCACTAACCTGTGACACATCATAGGTGATGTCTGCAGAGACGCCTGTGCTCCAAAGCTTCTGGACAACACTGATGGCTCTGGACATTGAAGAATGACCCACTGGGACCACGAGTGCATCACAGGAACTCACTGGTGGCTGATACAAAAACACCACAGATCATTAAAATATTCTATAAGGAAATAAGAATTAAAAAACATTTTGTGATTTGATAACCTTTGATAAAAGGGTTAAAAATATGTCATTTCATGTCACTCTGTATTTGGAACTACATGAAGTTTCCTGGACACATTATTTCAAATCTATTCAGAATCTTAAAATATACAAAATGACGCACCTCCAAAAATAACCTCATGGTGTCAAGACACACTGTGATCATAGTTATTAGCATGTTGCTAAAAGTAGCTGTGGTGGCCGGCTGCTGAAATAAGGCATCATTAAATATGAACATTGTGTCTGTCTGCTGCTCCTTCATTACAATAATTAGGAATGCCAGATCCTGTGTATGTGTGCATGTCTGTTTCTCTCACTGGTTCCTCCATGCTGGCCAGAGCAGCACAGACTTTGTCCAGAGCCACACTGGCCCCAACGGCAGCGGTGACCGGGGCGGTGGAAGCTGGCCCTCGAAACTCCAGGATCTGTGGCACAGAATCAAACCACATAATCAAAGAATATAGACTGAAAAATCAAAAAACTAATGAAATGCACAATAGCTCCTATGTATGAATGGGGGAAAGGTATGCATGTAAAGATCCAGTTTACATATTGGTTTTAAAATGCGGTGTGTAGAGGACTGATAATTTAGAGTAAAACCTACCAAATGGTCGTAACGTCCTCCAGCTGCCACTATGTCTGGGACAGTTCGTTTCCGTTTTCTGATGAAGGCAACAAACTGGAAGATGACCCCAGAGTGGTGTTGGACCTTGTATACTAAACCTAAGTTGATCACAACCTACAGAGGGGATAGATTTACAATAAAAAAGAGGAAACAAACACACATTAGGACTGCACAATATATAGAAAAAAATATAGATATTGTGATAATCAAGCGTGCAATATTCATATCACAAAGACATACAATACTTTATTTTCTTTTTTTTTTTTCATTAACTTTCTGTTGTCCACACCATGGGGTACCATGTGGAAAATACTCTGGTTTAGAATTCTAGCCTGCCGCATGGGAGGCCCGAGTTCGATTCCCGGCCGGTCCTAAGCCTGGTCGTCAGAAAAGGCATCCTCACATAAAAACGTGCCAAATCTTCATGCAAATCTCTGGTGATTCACTGTGGCAACCCCGAAAAGGGAGCAGCCAAAACAGAAAACAATGTTTTTCTATACAGTATTTACCCAATCAGGCAAAAAATGGAAAAAATGGAATCTTGTTTTGTTAAAGCTCTTCTATGGTGGTACTCTGGCACTTTAGTTATTAGGAAATATATCCATGTCATTTACACATTGTTATATGTGAATAAAACGACAAAATATTTGACTGTTTGTGTGTGAAGGTCTATGGTAGCAGTATCACCACAGAATTGTGTAATTGATTGTTGTAGTACAGTATTTTTGTCTTAAATTATTAATAATTGAATCAGCATACAAACAACTGGCTCATCTTAACATTGTTAAGGAACATTTTTTTAGCAGTTGAATTTGTATTTCTTTAGGTAAATGAGAAATATTGCAATAGTATCATTATCACAATGGTGTACATCCATATCACAAGTTTTGCCAATATTGTGGAGCCCAAATGCAAACACTCTTTAAACCCAGTAAATGTTCTGTTTGGACTATTAGAGGTGGGTTTGTATGAGGTATTCATCCAATGCCAGTCCATCATCTAAAGTAGATAATAGGCAGCACACCGACAGCTTTGAGAAGCATACTGGCCTCCGGCTACAAAAGTTCAATGTCACTTTAAATGTATTCTATTAGAACATGTTCACTGCTGGAGGTCTGCCATCTACCTCCATGCCGCAGTTTGTTAGTTGGATCTCAACTACTGTGTCAAAACAGTAGACATATGATAACAAAAAGCCAAAATAATGGAGGCAGCCACTGACTAGCAGCTCTCCTGATCTTCAAAGAAAAACTACTGTTTTTGTCTATGGAGTGAGTGATGCACCCTGTGGGGAAAAGGCTGTTTAGCAATGGTGAAATGGTGAAGATATTGTAACTACAGAATACCATTTTTGATACCTTGAGCCTTACTAGCTGGGTTTCCATTACAGTTTTCCACAAAATAAAAGTGACATTTCTACAATTTCAACAAAGTGCTACTTGTAGGTGTTTCCATTGAAGAGTGTTTGGCTTCTGATGTATGAGTCCCGTCTCCCCATCTCGTGATACATCGTGCTTCTCGCGGGGGGGGTGTCTGTGCATACTTCATGCCACTCTGAGTGCACTTGATCATCCCAAGGCAAAGTCTTATGTCAGTGGCTACACATCATGGATTTCTGGGAGAAAATTGTACAGAATTCACCAATGAGTTGTGGATCCAGAATTTCCGAATGACCCGGCCAACATTTAATGAACCGTTCTGTTACTGAACCTCTTGTGGCACTGGACTTAACATGCCTGTGACTAGTGAAAATGCACATAATGTGTCTCCATGACACTTTTGTACAATACTTGTATATTGAAATGTCTCAAAACCCACCTCATGAGAGCATAGAAACTCTTTTGCAATCTTTAACAGTTATTGTGTAATGTGCTGACCAAGGGTGAGCATCCACTACCTAACCCTCTGACCAGACTTTACTCTGGAAGTCAGAATTTGCACCCTACAGAAGTTTAACAACCTTCACATCACCTGTAGTTTAACCCCCAGCCTCCGCAGAAGCATCATGAGCTCCTCCAGGTCCTTGAGACCCTGCTTTGCTAGCTGTGTGGCAGCAGTCTTCTGTTTGGTGAGTGATGTCAGCAGTGGCGCCAGGTCCTGCAGATCCCCCTTCTGTTCTATGTATTTGTACAAAGTCTGCAACTGGATGTAACACAGAAGGCGAGACCCCAATATGTCTGACTGCATTCAAGTGCACTGCTGCTGCAAGATGGATTGTTTTTACAGTTTCAATAGACACTTACACTGTTGGTCGACAGAGAAAAATTGCAGAACTTTGCCTCCACCTCACGTTTGGTCAACTTTTCACTCTGGGGGGGAAATTTTTAACACTTCTATATTTGAAAAGAAAAACACTCACACACAGGTTCATACCAAATTGTATCAATATCAGCTACACAATGTGGACGACATCTGTGCTACATGTGTGTTCTGCACTGACCATGGCATCACACAGGACGCTGGAGGCCTGGCTCAGTTTGTCTTCAGGGACTCCACTGTGGAGCAGGATGGCCTTCAACAAGCTGGTGTGGTTCAGGTAAATGTTATAGTTCCTTTCCTGCAGTCACAAAACACACCTTTAACCATCTCAGCTGCAATTAAAGTCACAACTCTGAGCACTACTATACAATGAGCCTCAGTGAATAATGATAGCTGTGTGCCGTCACCCTCTTATTCTGTCTGACTCACATATTCTTAAAAGCTTTCACACAATGAACCGAGTGCTGGACAGGATCAGAAACAGGATCTATGTGGGATGACCTAGAGGCCAGATTGTTGAGTTGACAAGGTTCATAAGACATATATGGAGAGCTGTGTGGACAGGAAATGGATTGCACTGGGAGGGAAGGAAGTGGACCAAACTGTGCGTAACAGATCGACTGTGTAAATAATGAATAGAGGATAAATCTGTAAAGCTGTCACATAGTTTGGAATGTCAGGAATGTGAGCAGGAAGTGAAAGAGGAAAAATGTCAAAAACAACATCGCAGGTTGGGATGGTGACATCAGTAGAAAAAGTAAAGAACAATAACACATCGCACTTGCCAGCAAACTGTTCTGTCTGAATGTGTAGATAGAAGAGCACAAACTGTTGTTTTAGGAAATCAAAGCACAACCTGAAGTGCAGGGAATTCCTGAACTATTTCAGAGATGGTGTAGATGGTCTCTGCATCGGGGAGCAGGCTGTTGGTGACGGTTGTGATGATGTCAAAAGCACATTCCAGAAGCTCCCTTGGATGTGCGCGATCCAGCTTTCTGGGTCTGAACACACGTTCAATGCTATACCTTAAGAAATATGACAACAGCAACAAAAAAAAACAAACAGAAATGTTGAAGATACAGGCAGGGCTCTCATGCATACAAATACTGTCTGTGTTTAACGAATAAAATTTACCTTTTCAGGTGTGTTATATTGTTGCGGGCCACAAATCTTGAAAATGCCATCTAAGGTAAGAGAGGCAAGACATCAGGTACACTTTAAGTAATTAAATTTTACCTTAAGAACCTGTAAAAAAAAAACCTCTTACAGCAAAACACTAAGTATTGTGAAGGTGGGGTAAATTCAAAGAATAGAAAACAAAATTAATAAGTGGTAATTCAATGGCATAAAACACTAACTGAGCAACTCAGTCAATAAAATACAAACCAAGTAAGTCAGCTAAAATAAGAAAAGTTAGAAATCAAATGTGTTACACTACATGTACATTTTTCAATTTCAGCCAGACGCTGCAACATAGCCCTATCATTGGAGCATACATGATAAACAACAGTATGTGCACCACAAGTGAATATGACCAAGTACCTCTCTGTTCTTCCAAAGAGGGAGGACTACCTCACCTTGGCATACAGTTCACAGTATAATGTCAGTGAAGTACATCCTAGTCTGCAATCAATCACAGTGTGGAAACAACCATTTAGACCGCAGGGTTTCCTGAAGTGGCAAGATCATAAGGCCACTGCTGATTGCAGCCTCACACTGTGTGCATGTGCTACACAAATAGATGTATAATTGGAGTTTGTGTGCAAGCAGGGTCATGCACACCTTTGTGTGTTATGTGTGCATGTGCTGGACTCACCCGGAGGTCATAGGGCAGTGTAACCAGCATTCCGCTGTGGTCCATGAAGCAGGCCAACTCACTACCTTCGTATAACTTCCTGTTTCTGGGAAGGAGCAGTGGTGTCTGAAGACGTACAGCACCTGAAGATAAACATCACATTTAACGTCAACATCTGCATAAGATTACATAACCCTTACCCTTAAAGAAGTGATGCATGTGAGCAGACACAAACTGAGCACAAACAAATACGTACAGCTGGACATCATCAGCAGTGTGCACAAAAATAACACAAGCACCTGCACAGAATCTGTGCTGCCCAACAGTGCAGTTATTGTTTAACCGCCAATCACTGGAGCAGATGTTGGGATTCCTAAAATGGGCTTACAGTGGGTCAGAAGTCCAAGTGGGGTGCAGCGGAGAATCAACAAAGTTTCATGTTCACATGCACGGTTACGCACAATACACAGGCGTAATGTACTGACCATGTTTCTTGAAGATCCTGGTGATTGTTTCATACACATACTGCTGCAATTTGGCGCTGTTGAAGCTGAAGCTACCCTGGAGGGAGACCAAACAAACAGCCTCTGTTAGGGATCAGGAGACATCAATTAAGTACAAACAGTTGGCCTGTTCTACAGCCGCAAAGGAGGCAGCACAGAGGGAGCAGAGGAGCTGGTGCTGTCATGCACTTGTCTGCAGTGACATCTAAAGGCAGCGAGGGGAAGTATTTTCCCCAATGCCCTAAGATTCCCATCTGTGAAAACCCTGAGCCACATTAGCAGTAATGAGAATGCATTCTTACAAAAACAAGGACTTGCTGTGACTGGAGGCAGCATACAATAAACTTTTTATACAGATTTCATAAATTTCTTAAAGTGTTTACATCATTTTTCTAAAAGAAAGTGTTTTTAAAAAGCTAACTATATTTTATTACTTAGTTGTATCTAACAATATGTGAAATTGTAAACTCTATATTGTGATATGTATATCATCTGACCCTTGCTAACAGATGGCCCTAACAGCAGGCATACCTTGTGCAGATCTATGTCATATGTGTAATCCATAACAGGGGTGGTGTTCTGAGCGAACAGCTGGCCCACCATGGTGCGATATGCTTTGCCGTTGACATTGGCCATGGTGTGCTGCAGCACCTCATGCAGCTCTGACTCCTCCATCTGGGGGGGAGGCAGCAGTTCACTCTTTAGCAGTTCTTGTGCAGTGGGCCGCAGGGCCGGGTCATGGTTCAGTAGCCACTCTATTACTTTCCTCTGAACAGACACAAACAGGAGACAAAAGTTAGCTTTGGTGTACTAATGCATGTTTACAGCTAATTTATTTGACTAAATTACAACCATACAAGTTTAATCAGCGAAACTGGGGGTGAGTAAATAAGCAGCATTTCTTCTCACTCCCTTTCATACTACAAGGATTGTATTTTAATAGTGAATTGCCGTATATATTCATGTATAATGTATATTATGTACACATGTTTAGAACCAATGTCTCTATGTGTACTTCTCAATGTATATATCTCTATGGATATTGTGTAAAATTCTCTATGTCTATAGTGTTTACAGCAAATTCTTTGTGTGTATCTGTGTTCGTATATTGAAATATATAGAACAAGTATTGTAAACGGAGTGCACAAGCTCGAAATAAACAATAAAATGAAAAACAAATGACCTGATTTTCTATTGTAACACTGGAACTTTAGAACATATAGGAAAAAAAGTCACCATAGAATATTACTATGCTACTGTAATTCTCACCTGTGTTCCTTGTTCATATGTATGGAAGTCCTCTGGGAAATAAATGGGCTCCTATAATGTGAAAAAAGAGGAGTTACGTAACAAACCAGTTTCAGAGCATTAAATTACTACCAACTATCACAGCCAACATACTGCACGCAGCTGGCTCAGAACAGAGATGCGTTCGGCTCCAGTGGTCATTGGGCGGTAAGACATCTCAAACAGGATGATTCCCAGGCTGAACAGATCGACTTTCTAAGCAGGGACAAAATAAAACAAAACAAAAACAGGCTTATATTAACTTAAAAACTCAGCAGTAGATCTTAAGAATGACAGCAAACCTCTGAGCTGAAGTAGAACATTAAAATCTGAAACCTTACCTGGTTGTAGGTAGCTTTAGTGTTTCCTTGAACCTCTGGACTCACATACAAGGCAGTGCCCACCATCCCAGTCATGTTACCTAGAGTTGCCAGAGATCCACAAAGTGTGAATGTCAGCCAACACAGTGATTTCTGACCAGTTTTGTGACAGTAATTTCAATCCGTGATCACCTGTTGGGTCTGGTTTGGTCATTGCTGAACCACTCTCTTCCACTTCAAATTTACCTGCAGCCTAAGACCAATACAGCATCTCCATTAGTTCATATTATCTCATTGGTTTTATGCACCTGCAGATGTGGAATTAATTTGCTTGAAAGCAATAAATGCAGTTTGAGTGTTTTACATAAAATCCTTAACTTCACACTCCACATCAGGGTGAAGCTGTTAACCATTTGCATACCACATTAGCAGGATGGTCTGTAGCCAAGCCAAAATCTCCAATCTTCACATGATCCTGTGAGTCGAGGAAGATGTTGACAGGCTTCAAGTCCCTGTGAATCATGCCCTGAGAGGAGGATATATCAAAAACACAGGTGATTAAAAAAGCGGCCATTTCCCTAGCTAATATCTGTGTTACTTTTGCATTTTTGCATAAGAACAAAAAATAAAATGAAATCTGACAACTGACTGCAAAAAACTTTAAAACTTTTTAAAGTAGCTTCTTTTTCACATTTTTACAACAATAGCAACCTAGTAGTTTTAAGAAATTGAAAAAAAAAAAAATTGCTATGGCAGAACTATTAGTAGCCTCACAAAAAAAAACACATGCACACACCTGCTCATGGATATAAGCCAGGCCATCAAGTATTTCTCTGAATAGTCTCCACAACCGAGTCTGGTCCTGGTGCAGCCCATGGTCTATGGTGTCTCTTAAGGTGCTCTTTTCACAATATTCCATCTGCAGGGCACACAGAACATGTATTACAGTGCTTGAGAGACCTCTAGTGGGGAAAATGGAACTTGAAGTTAAAGAATACCTGAATATACAAGTAATGTGCTATGAGTAGTAGTCGATCCGAGTCTGTGCTCTCCGTTGTGTCTGTAGCAGGCCTTTTGCTTGGCTCAACCTGAGATGGACAAAAAAAACACAGGTTAACCAATAATACAATGATAGTACAACTGCGCTCAGGGGAGGGAGAGGAATAACAGAAGACAAGATGAGGAGGCATCATAAGGAGACAGCGTTGACATCTGCTCTGTCTGCTCAGAGGGACTGTGTCATTCTGTGGTCTGCAATGTACTTATGCATTTTTATACTGCTAGTATATCACTATTATGACTACTATCACTGTTATCACTTTATCATTGTAATAACTATATTAAACTATACATATTATAAATATTACATATTATAACACAATAAGCTACTTATTTGCTATTGCTATTATTATTATTACTATCCATTTACTACTTTTGCCACTTGTCTCTGCTAGTATTATTCTGCAATTATCTATCTATCTATCTATCTACATACATACGCACTAAATATACATACAGTGCTCAGCATAAATGAGTACACCCGCTTTGAAAAGTAAGATTTTTATCAATATCTCAATGAACATAAGCACAAATTAAAAAAAAAAAAAATGGACAAAATTGAGCTTTATAGAATATTGTCTTAACTGAAAACATGATATGTTGTTATATAATGTCACACAGAAAATGTTGATTCTCAAAGAAAACTAAACGATTTGTGATTAATCAGTTGGGGTGTACTCATTTATGCTGAGCACTCCATATTGAGCATACTATAAAATTATATTATAACATGATAAGCTACTTATTATTAGTAGTAGTACTGCTATTATTACTACTACTACTTTGCCACTTGTTATGTTAATACTTTTCAATGTGCAGTGCTATTTTTTTTCAATAGTCTTTTATAGTTTTTTTTATTTCTTACAGCTATGTTATTGTATTGTTTTTGTATTGCTTATTTTCCTTGCAATCGTGTGTGTGCTCGGTGTTGTGCTGCTTTTGGAACTTCAATTTCCTGAGGGTTCTGCCCAAGGGATCAATGAAGTTCTATCTAATCTAATCTAATCGAATTTAAGGAGTAAATAATCAAACCTGTGATGTCTCATCAATGCTTTCGTCGCCATTGTCAAAGATGATATCACTCCTCGAGTCGCTATCTGATGGTCTAAATGTGAGAAAACAAAACCAACACAAATCTGATGATGTAAGAGCAGGTTGTAAAGGTGTACTATTGAGTTAAAACCACCAAAAAGACACTTACAAAAAGGAGGCACCAAACACATCTTCCTCATCATCATCATCCTCATCATCACTCGACTGGTGTCCACTACACTTTGCGCTGGAGGATCTCTCAATGGATGTGGACCACTCCACTGAGCTGGACAGGGCTGGAGGAGGGGCCACGTCCTCCACATCGTCGGGGAGGCCGAGCTCGTTGAGGCGCAGCAGCGGCGGCCGGCCCTGCGGAGGCTTGTCGGGTGTGCTTTGTGGCTCGGAGCTGTCGGTGTTGCTCAGCACACCCACTGAGGGGGTCTCATGCTTCTCGATCCACGCGTTGTAGTAGCGGACAATGTTTTCATGGTTGAGGCGGGAGAGCAGAGTCACCTCTCCTTTGATGCGTCTGAACTGCTTACTGGCAGGGTTGACCTGGATGCGCTTCACAGCATAGTAGCAACCGTCTAATTTGTTCTGAACCTGGAGAGGCAAAAAAAACACACCCCATGTTAAGATTCATCTGTAGATTGGATTTCAAGTGGCCAGCAGGTATATTGTCTGTTCACATCTAGGGTTAAAATGCTCAAAGTATTAAGGATTATATCTGTACACCAGTGACTGTCCTCTGCCTCTGTCCCTCTTTCTTTAAGTAAAGACTGGCTAGTAGGGGTGGAAGGATATATCCTTAATCAGTAAAAATCAATACAAATAAGAGGGATTAAAAATCAATACATCAAAAAAGGGGACTCGATGCGCTACTTCAACAATAGCGCATCAGAGGCACTGTTTGTTATTACTGCCACTTTTTTGATGCCACGATCCACAAACGTCGCAGACTCCGCACTGCACCACCCCTATTCATTTCAATGGGACGTGTCCTGACACTTCCGCAAAACACTGAGTAAGCGGAGCATCGTGCATTCCAACACATAAAGACGCTTCCGCAAAGCATTGTGGGGTACAATGGGTTCGTCGCACATGGTGAGTTTTTGTCTTTTCTTCAAAACACATACTGGAGAACACATCGCAGCGGTTCTGAAGTGTGCTGAAGCAGAATGGGAGCCTGAAAAGACTAATCACGAGATCGCTGTTGTGACGGATAACGCACAGAACAGGGACGCCGATGTGACAGAAGCAACTGGAGCTACCCTCACACAAGCTAATCATCAGTAGCCACTGGTTGGAACAAGCAGTCTGGAAGGAAAATAATCGATTCAAATCTGTATCGTGGACCCAAAATTGGGATTTGAATCGTATCGTGGGGTGAGTGTATCCTTATATCCCTATTGGCTAGGTAATTAATTAATTAGTTATTACACATATTTGAGCCTTTGTTTTTGTGCGTTTTAACTAGGGGGTGTAAGAAAACATTGGTTCTGCAATATACAGCAATATTTCATTTCACGCTATTTATTGGTATCATGAAATGAAATACTGTAATTTTTTTTTTTTTTTTACACCCCAGGTCATACATGAGATCTGCTGAAACACAAGAAACTGAGGGAATGAGAACTACAAATAATACTGCGGTATTGTAGGTCATGCATGTGGTTTTTTTAAATTGATAACATTGTCCACTAAGCATTCTTTTAGCAGCTAATAGCATATGAACGTTTGAGCAGGATCTTAAACTGTACTGTCTGTAAAGCCCTATTTTGTTTATTTACTGTGTATGTTCTTTGTACCTGTAACACCAGATGTTAAAACTTTATTCATACAAATCCTGCATTTTAAATTTTTACAGAAGAAAGTTTTGTGATATAGTATTAAATCCTGTTTTAATCAAATCAGTATCTGTGCGTATTTCTTGTGTAATTCAATTATCCCAGGAAATTATCTTTAAAAAAAAAAAGAAACAAAGCAAACAAAAAGTATCACCTTATTAACAGTACTGTGATATATCGCAATATATCCTATCATGATCCCAGTATTGTGATTTTTATTGTATTGTCAGATTCTTGCCAATACCCACCCCTAGTTTTAACGTAAGTAAAAGCTCCAAAATAAAAAAATATATAAAATGCCCAAAGTGATACTGAGTGATTGGATTGTGATTCAAGCTGCTTGAAATATTTCTTTGCAAATGTAATTCACAGTGTCGTTTGAAGTTTAAAAGTGGTCTATTTTTGGGGGATAGAGTGTTTTTTTGCCCATGCATGCTGTGCAACAACACCACTAAAAGTCGAGAATTTGGGGTTTTCTTGTATGATGTACAATTTATTGATAATTTAATCTTCTAGTCCTTCAAATATGTGCATAAATTTCTACCTGATCATATGAACTGTGGAAAACAACAGTGGTGCACTCTCCACCACTGCAGCTCATTCAGCACTACACATGCACAGCACTAGAAATACACCTTAGTGGCCTTTTTGAACTTTTCACACATCTTACAAAATCTTTAACATGCAAAGGTACACACATGCCTACTACATAAAAAAGCCCATAGTGAGCAGAAAAGACAGAGAAATCATAATGGTATTTGTTGCCTGTATCATCCAAGTCCCTAGTTACCTTAATCACAGCACCAAAGGCTCCTTTCCCCAAAAGCTGCAGCTCCTCAAACTCATTAAAGTAGCGAGAAAACTGCCTCTGCACTCCGGAGCTGAAGGGAGCATTGAGGATGTGGCTCCGTGGGATCACTGACGATGCAAAATCCACAGCTAAATCTGCAAAAGGACAGTTTTTGGAAAGTCAACTCATCGATAGTCCTTGTTCTCATTTCTGTGATAGAAATATAACTTATGCTGGGGGGATTCTTAGGAGACTCTGATGTCTCACACAGAAGTAATTGTTGAAGTGCCCTCAATATTGAGGGAAAAAGAGATGAATACATGAGTTCAATACAATGTAATAATAATCTATTATTTTATAATTTTACATATATAATGGTATTTATCACCTTCAGGGCTGGTATCATGGTATTGTGGTGAAGTTTTAGGTGATGGAGGTTTAAGAAAGGGGTGGTCCAAGAGCTGCTGAGTTGTCCAGCGTTCCCCGTCATTCAGACACACACACCTATAACACAGACACAGGTAACAAATTGGTCTGCAGTGTTGTAATCTCTGGAAAAAAACAAGTCTATGATACTAGTATAAAGCATGTTAGTGTTGAAAGTAAAACAGGTAAATAAAATAGCAATCCAAATGTTCATAGTCTAAAAGAACCTATCACTTTTGCTACAAAATTGCTGCTTAGAGGTTAAATTAGCTGCAGAATACAGAATGAGCCTTTAAAACATATCAGCCTAATGCATTTTATCAAAAAGTCACACTTAATTCAGCCCATTTCTACGGCATAATTCATGGGAAATACTGTGTTAAAAAGCTTTGAATTTTTCAAGGCTAACAATACCATCCATCCATTCATTAATTCCTGAAGTGCATGAGAATCTGACCATTAGCTTTTGTGTCTGTGACTATATTTATTATGTTCTTACAATCTCCTGCTTTTCATTTTATCAAAATTATGTTCCAGTTACATAGTAATATCAGGGGGTTTTAATCCTTGTGCACATGCTGTACACAATCACAGAAGATGGAATAACACAAATGAAGAGTAAATGTACGTTACTTTCAAATCAATGAAAATTGATGATGGAAATAAACTCAAATAAATGAACATCAGTATTTGATAAATAAGGCAAAAATTCTGACAGTTCAATGTATTTGGACATGTCACCAACATAAAACGTAAACCATCCGTACATACTTATGGAGGAAGTCCTGGAAATCTGCAGGCAGGCTGGCTGGTACCGTCACTGGATACTCCTTCACCTCTTTTCCCTGGCTCAGAGCCAACAGCATGAGCCCCAGGTTCCACACGTCCCCTTTTTTCCCCGTCTTCGTTGGCATGGCTGTGTCCTCGGAGAACCGTACATGGGCTTGTTCAAAAATATCTTCTTTGCAAATATCGGCGAATCTCTTTGATAAGCTGTAATCCGTCAGTCGGACATTGCCCTCCGCGTCGACCAGGACGCTGGAGGCCCCCAGCTGCTTATGAACAACCGAGTTGGAGTGAAGGTAGTCCAGGGCTGCGAGGAGCTGGGCTGTGTACTGGCAGAGTTTATCCAAAGAGACAGGGGTGTGGTTGATTAGATTTTGGTTCAAGTTGATCCCAGCCACATGTTCCACCAGGAGGTTGATGACAAGGCAGTCCTCTCTCTCACTGGTGCTCAGTGCTGTGTAGTGCACCAGGTTTGGATGCTCCAGACGGAGGAGGGAGTTGAACTCATTTTCTGCCCCATGGATCTACAGTAGAACACAGCAGAGCACAGGGTAAGATAATCACAGTTCACTGCTCTTACAGACATGTTATTCAGCCACACACAATAGGGGTATCACTTACATACCTTAACCCATAAAGACCCAGCACTTCTTTTGTGTCTGTTCCCAAATGAAATGTTCTTTATATTTAACCTTTTTTTAACCCATAAAGACCCAAACACCTTGAAACTGATTTCCCGGGCTTCACATGTCACAGCAACAAATATTTTTTTCTGTTTGAACTTCTTTTTGTGAAAAACGGTGTCTTGTTTCCCTACTTTGTCAAATTTGTCCACTGAAGAACTGATGCTGAAAAAGTTTAATAAATGGTCCAAAGTCTGAAAATGTAAACAGTTGTATTTTACTGATTGAAGTTGTAGTTTTGCATTTTATAAGGTTACATTTTATTTAGCAAAGTAATGGACTGGAATGTTGTTGCACACATTGCTTCAGTTTAATATTGATAAGCACCACTTTGCCATGATGTTGACAATGTATTAATAAAGTTTGTTCAATATATTTAAATGTTTTCTCTCTTTTTCTAAAAGGTATATTTTTGCCTCACAAAGGTACAAAACACCCTGTTGCTCCACTTTTGTACCATGGCATAAGCACATTTTTGTCCCCCCAGGATGCATAAATGCCTTTTTACAGGTACAGAGTGGGCCTTGCATTTCTGTCCCTTGATTTCTTTGTGTGCAAATATTTCTGCAAATATTAATAATATGAGTTAACATATCTTCTCAACTTGCCTGTTTTTTACAGTTCTCAAGCTTTCCTTTCTCCTGACTTGTGAAGAACTTCCCGATCTTTTTGTTCCAACGCAGTGACCACTCATAGATCACTGCAAAGTCTCCAGAATTAACCTCAAATCCATAGTGCACACTACGGCCAAGCCGCTCACTTACTCCTGCAAGGAACATAAACAGAAGAAAAGATTAAAAAAAAAAAGCTTAACAGAGCAAGTTCACACCGTTATGCACCAGATGGTCTGCATCTCCTCACCCAAGCTTTTCCCTCTATGGACACTAAGTTCCCCAAAAGTGCTGCTGCTAAAGTGAAGAAGCTCTGGTGAGCGATGGTTGTCTTCATTAATGGTGTCACGCCTGGTAGAAGAAATACATATGAACATTTTTTTTACATTTTTGGCATGATGGCATTTCCACTGGTTTAGTACCAATGTGCTGCGTACCTGTGGCGTGAATTTGAGGTAGTCCGGCGACGATTCCCGAGACCTTTCTTGATTTCTGACAGTTCAGGAGGAGTTCCACATGGGCTGGGTGGACTCTTCCCAAAAACACTGGTTGCAGGATGTGTCTGCTCCAGGCTCTCAAATCGCTCCTGAATAGCAAGAACACAAAACAGATACAAAATCACAACACATCTGCTGCCTACATTCTTTACAGGATAAGCATCGTGTCATGGACAAATGTTGAAACCATGTGAGTAAGGCACCTGTTTGGCTATTTCCTTTCTTCTCTTTTCCTCCCGTTTCTCCTCTTCTCGTCTTTGGATTACGGCCATGATTTCTTTTTCCTATAAAAATGGAAAAGACCAGTCAATATCCCATTGCCTCTGCAAACACAGAGGTGGGAAATATTTAACTATCACCATATGTTTTGGAGCTGCCCAAAATTATCAAATTACTGGCATAGTATCTTTCAGATTCTGTCAAATATTCGACTCAGATCCATCGATGCAGATCCTCTAGGAGCAGTACTTGAAATTTTTGACTGGAATGTAAGGAAAAATAATATAGAACATAAAATTATCTAATATATTGGCCTGTTGGCACGAAGATTAATATACTTAATTGGAAACAAAAATTACTCCCAATCTTCTGAATGATGCTATGACACGTATGGAATTAGAGAAAATAAGATTTGAATTGAAAAATTATGAAAATAAATTTTACAGAACATGACAGCCATTTATTATTTCAAGAGCAATATGTAGCCTGGTGGCTAGATATAGGTTAGATCATGGCTTAGTAAAATTATCAGGAAAGACACCCCCCCTCCCCTCCCTTTTTTTATCATTC
>JAPTGZ010023462.1:0-33339 GCA_029814645.1 Fowleria isostigma
GACAGGACAACTCTTGTAATAAAATGCCTAAAATGTCAGCCTTGTTAGCCTGGAAAAATGATAAATGTTGTAAAAAATAAATAAATGATAAATAAAATGTAAATGATTACCATGTATTAAAATTGTAACTGTAACTAGTCATATTTTGCATTCTACAAACGTAATGCCGTTACATGTACTCCGTTACTCCCCTACACTGATAGTGAAACCCCTCACTGTTGACATGTAAAGCTGTAAATGTCAGTATTGTCGTTTCCAAAAGGCCAATGTAATACAATAAAAACTGCGCCATAATCTTTCTGACACATTAACTCTGCTTTGGCTTTTGAATCATGGATTACAGGTTCATTTTGTGTAAATAAAAAGAGGCTCTGGCTGTAAATGCCTTTTGTTTGTCCAATTTATCAGCTGTAATTATACTCCGTCCCTCACATTCTCTGTTTTTTAGTATTTCATGGGTGCAGTTTTACAGATTTTACACATTCAGCGTCATGGATGCTAGTTACACCAGCCTCCTAATACAGACTAAGAAATGTCACATACGCTGACTTTATTGGCTGTATGTCCTTTCAAGTGCGGGCAGTGTCTTTTAGTCAAGGAGAAAGAGACATGCAGGTATAAAGGCGGCCTAAGGCTGAAAGTATAGTACAAGGCTCTGACTGGTAATTGAGACAGTGTGATGAGATGCCTTCATTACAGATATGTTTAAAAGCGAACAGACCTCTGTGAGATCAGCTGTATCAAAAGGACAGCTTTGATATCTGGGCCTCAGACACTTTAAGGTGTTATAATGACATCTGTCTGCTGCTTTGGATATCATTGTTTTTTTTTCATTGGAATATTCACCACAATCACCATCAATATTTGATTTTTGTCTTATGCAAAGTCTCATCATGCATCAACATTCATGCTGTTCTCTAGAGCCTCATAAGTGTGTTATTTATTTATTTATTTTCCTTACGGTAACCATTTTTTTTCTCTAATTAAGATAGAGATGATGAAACTGACATGAAAATGCTTTTAAACATGATTATTTATGTCAATTTCAACACTAAAGCCACATAATCCTTCAGCAAAGCTTTAAAGCAAATCTCTGCACTGTTTATTAATATATTGTTAACATTTTGGAAATAGCCAGACAACCGTCAACATGCTTATTCATAAAAGCACAAATTTGAGTTTCTGCCTTGGCCTGTAAGCCTCTAAACTAGGAGACTAAATATATACTTACATTTTATTTCAAAGAGAAAAAAAATCCTCTCTGGCAAAAAAGACTGGCTATGAAGAACTTTACTCAAGGATAGGAAGCACATCATTAAAACGAGGGAGAAATATTAAAACGAGGGATATGAAAGCATGAAGATCTACTCGCCCTTGGCTACTCTAACTCGCTTCAAAAACATCTTGAGATCTTTCCCTCCCTCAGACCTGCACTCTCCCTTGTTATTTGACTTTATTTGCTGCTCACACTGATTTAAGCAGTGGAGTTTTCTACTAAATAATCAATCACATACGGTACGATAAAGGCAAAGGATCCCTGTGAGAAGCCTCTTTTACTGCATGCAGCATAAACAAAAGATGGAGCGAAGGGCATGAGCGCCGTGTCCCTTTATGTGACATCTCAGATTTCATGAAAGTCCTCCAGTCTGTGTGTCCTCAAACGCAACCTCACACCAGAGCCTGGTTCCCCTAATTATACATAGAACTATGAACGCTGAGGAGACCAGGCTTTAAAATATGTGTAGGTATGAGGTAATTACCTGTGTTTCAGTCCTGTGTCTGTCTTTTGTCATCATCTGGGACACAGACGGGTGCAGCGCTGTCAGCTCAGGCCAAAAGACGAGTCATGAGTAGGGGACATTAAAACATTACTCCCGCGCCCTCATGGATAATGGAACAAGGTTTTCATTTGAATGATAAACAAAATGACTTGGAGACACTGGTAAGATCACTCGCACCTGCCCCTCCCTTCATCCCTCACTTCTTCCATGCAAAGCTGAATATTATGCAAAACAAGGGGCAAGGATTTTGGGGTCTCGTGAACTCATCTGTGTATCTCCCAGGCATGTTGGACAATTATGAGTCAATAGAAGTAACTCCACCTTGCTAATATTATGCAGTGTTGTGTTCACTGTGATTTTTATCAGATCACAGCCACTTTCATCTGTAAAGTTCACCACCAAATCCTGTGTTCTTTGGATTTGCATAGACCTCCATCTGAAGCTCGTAATAAAGCTTCAGAAAACAACAAAGCACAATGGTCTCACTATGTCCAGGCTGATAAATAATTCTGGACCTTGTCAAAACAATCAAATCAAATAAGAGAAAATTAAATATTGATGTGGCAAAGTATACAAAGTAAATATATGTTCATTTTTACGGGAAGAAATATTCAGCAGCACATAGCTGCAGTGCTGTTTATTTTCATTTATGAAGACTTTCAATTCAAAACAAACTGAAGTTATTTTAGTTTATTTTGTTGCCAATAAACAGCTGGGGGGAATGTTGTTCTGCAGTGACGCTCTGACTAAAAAAGGTATTTCAAGTCTCTTGGAATCTACAGCGGTGCGGCTCACATAACACTGCCATGCTTGAAGAGTGACTCCTCAGAACTGAGTCTAAAAAGGCAGCATTGAATATATATTGGTTAACATCCTTTAGCGGCAGCTACAATTAATGTGTGAAGCTGTGCTTGAATTCTACTTTGTGCCATACACCTGCCAATCATGGTGTTTGTAGAACTAGATCACAGTGTTGTTTTCCTACTGTATTCAGCTATGGGTTTATTTTCACTGGTGTAAAAAGATTGTATTTACTGGTCTTTTGAAGATGAGGCAGAGCTACGCATGCTGTGCAAAGACTTGCAAATTGCAAAAGGGATAGGAAGAGAAAAAGGGGAATATAAAAGCAAAGTGCGTCTTTAGTATTGCGTGTGTGTACACTGAAAGTAAGACCGGGCGGAGTATTCCCACAATCCTGTTTTGCAGTTTTGGTGATGGTGTGCAGCTTTTGTCATTTTCTGCTTGTCTGACATCGTTGAAATTGACATTGCGTTGTGTACATGTAACACAAATCCTTTTGCGTTCGACAAACTGGGTACTCCTAAAGGTTATGATGCAGAATAAGCTGAGGGTTATGATAAAGACAAAGGCCGATTGGTTTTTAATGCGAGTTGTGGGAATGCTGCACCTCTAAATCCTAGCCTGCGTCCTGCATACTCACTTGACTGTCAGCATCTCTATTTTCTCTGCGTGTCTAAAGAAGCCTTTGGTGTGGAGCGGGATCTACAGGGATTCTCAGCAGTTCAGGCTGTTGAGTTCTCCAGTGGTTAGCAGATGTGTATCCAGAGAGGTGCCAATCCAGACATTTTACCACCTTTCAGAGACAGTGCCCATAAGGCACAGTCAGACACAAGTCCCTTGTTAGGACACGCTGCTGTCTTTTATCAATGTTGACCAGCCATACTCCTTGTGGCTGCAGCAGATCTGCATCTGGGAGCGTCTCTAATCCCTCTTCTTTGTCATCTTAGGTCAGTAGACCCACTGTATTTCCACCTTGAGAATTATGACAAGAGAAATACTCTGAAGGTATGTAAAGAGGAATTACAGCAAACCTGTGTATTTTTGCTGTAATTGAGTTCAAACTTTGTTTCTCCTGAGATGCAAACCTCTCTGAGATGCACAGAAACAATGTTGGTCTACAGGGATCCTCAGAGGGGCCAAACCAATGTCTAAATCCAGTTTGTCAAAATCATTCTGATTTGATGTAATCTGATCTGACATCATTTCAATTATTTCCATGCAGCATCAGGGAGGTGAGGATTAAAAAGATAAAACATAGGCTTTTATGTATAGGCCACTTTGCTAATTAGATGGATTAAAATGTGCTCTGGGAAGGGAATTAATTTGCAAGTGAATGGCAGTTAGTAGGCAAACGTGGATAGCAGATGACACAAACCCCTGAGGGTATTCCATGGTTAGTTTGGTACAATTTAGAAATTACACAACTCGTTTACTAAATAACAGGCTCATTTTTCCCTGAACTGCATTCTTTAGTGCCTCTCTGTCACTTGACTTTCAGATGCGTTGAAAATAGGTTAGTCTATTCCAGTGAAGCCTCCTGGTAGTACCACTCACTGCAGTAATAGATAGCCATTTATAATTCATGAGGTGGCTAGTCCCCCAAGTTAATTTTGCCCAAGGCACTGTTTACTTCTGCTTTGTACTTTGTTTAAAGTCAGTTGTTGACAACTCTTGTACATGTCAAACTATCACCGCTAATAATTGCTTAAGGAGATAGAACTTTTGCAAATGTTGGTTCCACAAGAGGTATATTCGCTTCACCCTATGCAGAACTTCTTCAGATGAATTTTTGATTTATCTCGTTCTTGCTTTTGACAAAAAGTCCTCTGTAATTCAAAGCAATAGCTGTAAGAGAAATTATAAAAAAGAATAATGTAGTATGCTCTCCATAACATCCTAGTTTCATCTGAAATAGGAAACGTCTCTCTTACTCCCCCTACTCCTCAGCCCACCCCCACCCCCCCACTCGTGTCTCTCTGACTTTCTTTTTCTTTCTTCCTTCCTTTTATATTTTTTCGTTTTTTGCATATTGACCGAAGATGGACTGCATTTACGATGATGATTGTCACATGCTGTGGATTGACAGAAGCTGTTGTAGGAGAGAGAGGGCCTTGGGCACTACCTTGTTGGGTCAACGCTGTTCTTCTCTGTGTAGATAGCGACATTCTCTCAATACAAGCAGTCACTTGATTAGTGCCAATTATCCAGGCTGTCACTTTCCCTGGTGAGGGTGGCCCAGGATGCGCCCCGTCCCCCACGCTTCCCGTCTAGAGCGGACGTGCACTAAAAGTCTGCGCTCATAGCTGTAGGCTGTGGGAATGATTTTGAATGCAGAGAAGGGGAGAAATAAAAGAAATGCGGGAAGCAAGTTCTGAGTTTGACAGTGTGATAGCATTGACTTCCGAGACAGTTACAAGGGGAGTGTCATTTCTCCCACAAAGACATCTCCCCAGGGCTGCACCATCATCCATCAGTCAGTCACCATCTTAATATTCATCTGTACACTGTCTACAGGACCCAACTGGGTTACATTCACTAAGGTATACAAAATTCACTTGTAAGTCTGTTAGTTTTATTGTAAACCAGACATACTAACTATGACTGTACTCAAATGTAACACAAGTATTGCCAATAAGTCATTTGTCTTGAGCATAATTCATGCGGTTGGAAAAAAAATAGGCAACATTTGGATTCCTGACGGAGAAAGGTCGTAAATCTATGAAGCCAATAAAATCACATCCAGTTCAAACATGTTTTAACAGCCGATGCCAAAGTGAAACAAACACACAACAATGGAAGGAAGAAGTAAATCAATACAATGCAATTATTATAATCAAAAAACTAATTTAACCAGGACTTTTTATGGACTACTAAACAAATCTCTCTTATAGTTTTATGGCTGTGACAAACCCTCTCTTTGCTCAAATGCCAAACATCTTACGAGGTTTATCATCATCATCATCATCATCATCATAATCCTCCTCCTCATCACACCTGTACACAGGTTTTAGTGTCTCTGCTGTCACCGGTTCTTGGCTGCACTGCTGAACTGCACTATTTTTCCTGGTTCCAAAAACACAATCACAGTGTTTTCGAGCCACTCTTTAAACAGTGCTGCTGTGTATTTACTGATCTATTTCTTGCAGCTTTTATGTTGTTACTGTGTCTCTTGTAACTTCTCAGTATTCAGCAGCAAAGAAGTGCGAGGCAGAGCTCCTCTAAACAGCAGAGGTTATCCTCAGTATGGATGTCTGCAGGGGAGTAAACACCAATGGAGCGAGAGTGAATATTTTGTATGAGAGGATATTAATTATTCATGTCAGCTTCATTGTGTATGATGATGTGTCAGGATGTTTGCCAATAAACAACAATATTCCTTGTAGGATTGATCCAATATGAAAAGTTGTTGAGCTAGTTCCTCTCAGTATGAAGAAGTCTGACGAATGCAGTATGTGGGAGAGCTGGCACTAGTACTTATTTATGGAAATATCAATATTGTATCATAATACCATATCCTTTCCTCTTAGTATAAACAGTGCGATCAGACGGCTACTTTAAATCTGGACTGTAAGAATGGCATTAATATGAGGATTAAGGAAAGTGTGAAACCACTGTATACAAAGCTGTGTAATCAAATCAGAGTGGAGCACTGAGGTAAACTGGGTCAGTGTGGTGCTGGGATTTTCCGGATTGGCAGAAAAGTACACACAAAAGAAAACAGAAACACCCTGCACCTTGTTTTGAAGTGTTTATTCTGCTCAAACGGAGGCACTAACTAAGTGTGGCACGCCCCATAGATCCAGCTCGTCACTGGCTCTTAGCGCAGAGTGATAAGCCCGGTGTCTGCAGGGGGATTTCTGCTTTCTTTCATGGTAGCAGTGCCCCCCGCCGCCGTCTCCCTGTGACGCCCCGGGGAATACATCACCACACGGGCAGGACAGCAGGCCGGCATGGGCGTTATAATTGCCATCTCCTCCTAGTACACATTGTGCACTGAGGAGCACGGTGATTAAATCAAAAAAATCCTCTGCATCCCAGCTCTTTACCTTGCAGGCAAAACAGCAGGCTCCTCTGGGATGGGGGTCATCATGGCCCCCTCTGTTTTCTGTGATCTCTCCAAAAGGGAGGGGGTGCAGACTGCTCACTATTATATATCACCACAGAAAAAAAAAAATAACAGACCGTGAAGAACTTAATAGGTGTTAAAATCCAGATTCGTGTAAAGATTTCCACAGTATTCATATGCAATCCTGAAATGTTGGATAAATATTTGAATTAGTGAAAAGACAGAGCTGAACCATAAATGCCGATTTCATGCCGTGGCGTAACATAATTATTTTAATTATTATTAACATTTCTATTAGACACTTCCTTTGTCTTTCCTGATTTAAGACAATTGGTATGAATGCATTCTCGATCATTAGCATCATGTCTGTGACCATTAAACTAAAGATAATTCACCTGAAGCTGTAAAGAAAATTAGACCAAGGTTTTATACACAGTTATCGTCCTTGGACAACCTGCACACACACATGAAACAGACCATTATCACTTGGGTTAATGGCTTTGTTAATTTGAAGACATTAAAAAATGCTTGGCTGTCCCCAATGAATGTGTCATACAAGGCAGGCCTGGTATTGTTAAATGGTTTGCTAAGTAGATTGATTCCTGAGCTGCAACGCACGGCGGTGATGTAGGCAAGCAGGTTAATTAAACATTTACACGCTAACACCCAACAATCTATTGTAATCCTCTAATTTATGACATCAATATGCACTTTCATCTGTATTTTTTGAGGCAGGCATATGTTTGCTTGCTCAGTCCTCATTGGCATCATGCCAGTTGACTGTAGTGCTGTTTTTGAGGGGTGACTGGGACCAGTGAGCCCAGTGCACCCGTCCATAATAGGGACATACCGGTCCCTCATCTGCACACGGAGACACTCAGATACAGATTCAAGCACCTGCACCCACACCTCCACCTCCGCTCACTTTCATCTCCGGCACCAACCTCAGACTGATCCCTCATCAGCTTTCTCTCCGCTGCCTCCATCTCTCAGCTCTCTTTAGCATACACCGATGTCGGCACAGTCGCACAAACACACATGCAAATATACACATTTGTACACAAAAAACGTACACACACAGTCCACCACAGAGACTTCCTCGCACGGCTCTGATGAACAAATGTGGAAGCCAGAATCACACCTCTTTTAAAAGAAATCTCTTTTTCTATCTTATTTTTGAAAACTCTTGGGGGTCATAAGGAGGGGAAAACTTCTTGCTTTTTGTTATTTTTCGATGAATTTCTATGTTTGTGAGTGCGAAGTGGGATTTGGGGCCAGAGGCGCTGATAGTTTCCATCTTTCATGTATCCTCTGCTGACAGAAACCGAGCTGACAGGAAGGCAACAAGGGAACAATCAATCACCTTTCTTTTCAACTTTCTTTTTGGCCCACATATGTATCTGTTAATTTGTTAACACTGTAAGGGGGGAAAAAACGCTTTTCGTACTTGTGTTTAGAGGTTGTCTAAGTGATGGAGCGTAAGACTCGTGCACTGCAGCAACAGTGAGCTATGATGTATTCTAATCATCACTCCATATGCCAGGCCTCATTAACTACAGATGTGTTTGCTTACAGCTTTGCCTAAATACCTCAAGTACTAGATGCATGTTGTTGTTTTTTTTTCTCCCCCTTTTAAGTTTTCTCCCTCACTTATTCACACACACACACACACACACACACATGCCTGAACAGCCTTTAATACACTTGCCAACCATGGGCCCTGGGTAAGATTCCTTGAGGGCGATGTGTATCCACAACAGTGTCTCTCCCTCAGACATGTGGCATGGGTAAACAACACAGTTAAGCCTAAAACAATGTGTGTCCCTGATGACTGCAATTATTTATGAAATCAAACACAATTCAGCTCTTCGCCAAGTGGGACAGCTCTCTAGATCACTCAACAAATCAACACAATTTAGTACTCATAATCATCTTTACAAGTATTGCAAAAAAAAACATGTTTCTGTCGTCTCAACTCTCAAAAAAAGGTATTTACTCACTTGTATTTTAGTCCTGAACATGAAAAGGACTTTACCAATAGCGTCCAAACCAAGTGGAACATGTGTAAACTATGCTACCTTGAGGCCATTTCTCTGCAGGCCGTCTGTGGGGATGATCACTGGTGACTTATGTGGGGGCCATGGCTAAATTATTCAACCTGAGGTGTTACTGCTCCTGACTGGGGGGACAGCTCAGAGTGGAGACATACCAGTGTCAGGACAGTATGCGTGCTCTCGGGGCATACGCCTCCAGTAAGCAGCTGCTGCAGATGGTATGCTCACTTTGTCATCCACTTTTACAACACTACTGGCGAAGAGCAATTAACTAGCAGTGAAGTGAGGATCGGCCACTGACACACAGCAGCTCATTTTGTCTCCAAAAAGAAAATTAGAGAGGTGGACTGAGGGACAAGGTCATTTATCACTCTGGAGCCTCTTCATCTCACACTCTGTGGACTTTAAAGAGTCATAGGACCTTAATCAAACCATCACTTCTCCAATCCTTTAACACCGGCGCTCAGATACACACTCCTGACAAGCCGCTGTCACTCAGGAACTCACCACGATGTTAAGGTTACTGACCTCTGTCTTATCAGTGTTTTTCTCAAGCTCTAATTTGAGTGTGTTCACACCTACCTTTCACTTGTAAGTACAACAGAGAGTGCCTGTATTCCATGTGTGGTAAGACCTTCCAATCAACAGCAGTGAGGTGAATTTGATGTAAAACAACTGAATTTAATGGTGGGTAAATATATGCATACATTGATCATATGATAAATATGATAATTCATCTGAATATTTTTACATTTTGTTTTCTTTGCAAACAACACTTCAATATTTGACATTAGGAGTGCCTATTTTATTTTAATAGGATGTTGCATGTGCTTGTGTTTTACTCCTGTTTAGAAAAAAAACCCCAAAAAACTGACACCTAATTTTCACTTGTAAGTACAACAGAGGGTGCCTGTATTCCATGTGTGAATAAGACCTTCAAATCAACAGCACTGAGGTGAATTTGATGTAAAACAACTTAATCCAGTGGTAGTTAAATGTATATACATTGAAAATATGATAAATATGAAAATTCATCTGAATATTTTTACATTTTGTTTTTTTTACAAACAACACTGCAATATTTGACATCAGGAGTGCCTATTTTATTTTAATAGGATGTTGCAAGTGCTTGTGTTTAATTCCTGTTTGGCAAAAAAAAAAAATACACCTACTTTTCACTTGTAAGTACAACAGAGGCTGCTTGTATTCCATGTGTGAATAACACCTTTAGATCAACATCAGTGAGGTGAATTAGATGTAAAACTGCTGAATTTTAACATCTATAAATGCATGCATACATTGAAGACATAATAAGTTATCTGGACATTTTCACATTTTGTTTTCTTTGCAAACAACACTGAAATATTTGACATCAGGAGTGCCTATTTTATGTAAATATGATGTTGCCGGTGCTTGTGCGTTATTCCTGTTTCATAAAAAAAATAAAATTAATTCATATCTACCTTTCACTTGTAAGTACAACAGAGGCTCCTTATATTCCATATGTGAATAAGATCTTCAAATCAGCAGCAGTGAGGGGAATTAGATGTAGAACAGCTAAATTTAATGTTCGGTAAATGCATGCATACATTGAAATGATAATTCATGTGGATATTTTCATATTTTGTTTTCTTTGCATACAACACTACAATATTTACCAACAGGAGTGCCTAGTTTATTTTAATATGATGGCACAAGTGCTTGTGTTTCGTTCCTGTTTAGTAAAAAAAATAAAACTCACACCTACCTTTCACTTGTAAGTATAACAGAGGCTGTTTGTAATCCATGTGTGAGTAAGACCATCAAATCAGCAGTGCTGAGTCAATTTGATGTAAAACTGAATTTTAATGTTGGGTAAATGAATGCATACATTGCAAATATGATAATTAATCTGGATTGGATCTGGATATTTTCAAATGTTGTTTTCTTTGCAAATCAACATCACAATATTTTACATCAGGAGTGCCTATTTTATGTTAATATGATGTTGCAAGTGCTTGTGTTTAATTCCTATTCTGAAAAAAAAATAATAATAATAATCTCATTGGCATTAACTATCTATTTTACAAGAGCAGACTGGCCAAGGCAGTCAGTTGCACTGATGACATCTTTTCAGACAAACCATGCATGCATCCATACACACGTGATTTACATAATAATAAAATAAATGACAGAATCATAAAATGTAATTCCTCATAAATCGTCAGTGTCAATACGTAAAAGAACCAGGCCCAACATCTGCAGCCAGGTGTCTCTGCCTCCAGACCATTTAAAATCATCTTGAAGAGCCTCTAATGAGACCACCTCCTTAATTATTTTAGACAATCCCACCAAAAAAAAACACAAAAATAATTTACACATAATGATAATTGCGTTAATGAATAATTTGACTAGTGGTTAATCAGAGGACGCGTAGTTTGTACAACATAACGTGAAATTCTGTGGGCCGACACAGTAAAGAAATACCCTATATTCCTGCGCACAGATTCTAAACCCATAAATCATGAGCAGAAGATAAATATGGGAGGGCGACTAAATTAAATGGTACTTAGCCTTGTGAAGTGCAGTGTAATAGATCTAAGGAGGAGGTTTAGAGAAACAAGGAGGTGTGCGTCCTCCCTTCTCCAGCCAGCGGTTGTAACCCTCAATGATCTCCCTTAACACCGAGGAAACCAAAGATCATAACAAGACCTACTGGAAACATATCTCATTAGCTGCTTGCATACCTCTCCCATCATTTCATATTGCCCTCCTTG
This sequence comes from Fowleria isostigma, assembly GCA_029814645.1. NCBI lineage: Eukaryota > Metazoa > Chordata > Actinopteri > Kurtiformes > Apogonidae > Fowleria > Fowleria isostigma. The sequence goes on from JAPTGZ010023462.1 coordinate 11,459, forward strand.
GGAATATAGAGAGAAGGCTTTGTCTGCTCCGTCCCTAAGCTCTTGTCAAAATCTTCTTAATTATGATTAATTACACACCCATAAAGAAATCCTCTACCAAGTATACAAATAATAGAACACTCTCACTAAACACTACATTATTCATTAATTATAGGGCTGTTTGCTGCAAAATAAAATTCCTGCTGAGGGTGTATTGCTTGTCACAAGAATAATGTTTTTCGTATTTTTTTTTTTTTTTACGCCGACTTGAAAAACGTTTCTATTTCTAAAGTGTGCCCTAGCTCCAGGCTCCTCTGCATATTGGTGGTTTTCCCTCTGTGGGCTCAATTGTTATGGATGCTGTTTATGGTGGTGCTATGACAAGTGTGAAGGGCAGGCATGGTGAAAGATGTATCGCTCGCTTATCTGCTCGGTGTCTGAATATGTTATAGGATTGTAAATGACCCCGTATCATGACAGAGCCGCACAACAAGCATAACCTCTTTCTAAAACCCCCCCCTATTTTATTCTCTAACTTTTTAGCACAAAGTGACAAATAAAACTTAAATATCTGTAAATGCATTCAATTTGTGTTTGTGTGGTTGTGGGTGGTTGTTATGAAATACTTCTTACGAGATCAAATTATTTTTTTGTTTTGCCAAAATTCCCACTTATAATAGAAGTTTTCTTAAGTTTGTAGAAAGTCGTTTGACAAAAACAGCTAACTGTGAATAAAGTAGCAGGAATGAGTGACAAGAGGCAGACTAATGATAAGGTTTATAAGTTTTGATAGTTTTTACGGCCTTCTCGTGGAGCTGAGGCACATCACTGAGATGTGTTCTTGAGCAGCTCAGAGAACAATGTGCCTTTGAGACACACTCGCTGCACTGAAGCAGTCTCGTCCTTCCGCCTCTTGCTGCATATGCTTTATAGCCGACAATAAACCATTTTAGTGCAAAATAAATTGGGATCGTATTGAAATGCTGGTGCTATATATGTCATAGAAGACATACAGTTATTTTTTAGCAAAGCTGGAGCATAGTTTATCATCATGTGAGTGCTGCGATGGGTCTGTTCCACATCATTGGCTTCTCTTGCTTAGTTAGATTGTGAAGGTCAGAGTTCTCAAGCCTTTTATGGCTGTTTAACTTTGGAGAATTATCACATGGGCAGGGCTTGGCTGATATATGCTGCACAGGCTTACCTCAGCATACTCTTATATTCATTCTGCCTCTCATGAAAAGGATCCAAAGCCATTATTTGGACCAAATCTGCAGACAAAGTGGATACAGTGGCCTGACCTCCCAGTGAAACGTTTGTATAGACGTCTGAAAGAAAGATGCATTGAATTACACTCAACCTTTTTATTTATCGGTAACATATTTTGGGATGTTATCATTGCTGAGTACAACAGAAAATCACAGTTTGCACATGAAAGTCAAATTAATTTAAATAAAGTAGTAGAGGCTCTAAATCCTCATAGACATTTATAGATATCCTCTTTAGATTACACTGGATGTTTAATGTCTTCCTGGTCTTTCTTTTCCAATTAATTCTTGCAAACTTTGTATTGGTCATGTCAAATTGATATATATCGTCATATTTTCATTTAAAACTATGATTAATTTTCTCTCTGAAAAAACATGTTTAAATACTGACATTTTCTGGTGCTACTATTTGGCTGCTGACTCTTAAAACTTTGCAAATATAATTAACATCCCCGCCAAGTGAAAATAGTATTAGCACACACAGTACAACCAGTAAATTACCATAAGAAAGAATACGAAAAGTTTTCCAAATGAAAGCTTGAGGGGAGAAGCCTTCTCCCTGAAACGGCAAGGTGACATTTTATTTCCAACTGTTAATTGATGTTCTGCTGATTAAAGCACATTTTATGCCGAGGACCAGGGGGGCTCTATTTCTGTAAGCTATCGGTTTGCAGGCGTGGATTGCAGCAGAGTTACAAGGCTGAGCTGAACCCCATATCTTTTCCATATTGCATCAGAGATCCAGTTTCTCATGGGAAAGCTGCAGATAAAACTGCACATTAAAGTTGGGAAGGACAAAGACGAATAATTACCTTTAAAATCCAGTCATTGTTATATTTTTCACAAAAACTTTGGTGTATATCTGTGTCACTACTGTAGAACTTTACAGCCCTGATGGATTGTACAGTGTATTTATGATCTATTATATAGACTACATGCTATTGTATATGTAAAATTGATTATATTAGTTCACTTATAAACAACCGTGTCATTAATCACAACACAGTATTTGTTAGAGCGAGGCAGACTAATATTTCAAATCCAGAGCATAACTTATTTATGGAAGTGTACAATTGATAAAATGCCAGGAAGCAGTAATCTTTAAAAGCACCACGTACAAAAAAACTCTTTGTCAGAATAATCAACACAATCTGCATAATTTACACTACTTACTTAGATGCATGTACAGCCTGAGCTTAAAGTAAAGAAGTTTGTTTTCTCATGTTTGTGCCTATTAGCCACAAATTAATTAATCTACCATCCAAAACCCAATTAAGCCACGAGCTATATTAATACATCGCCCATTCCCCAGAATGCAGAGGAAGTACCACGGAAGCACTATTATTTTCACAAACATAATCACATTTTGTTGCAACAGTTGCACCCACGAAAATGCCCGAGTTTATGTTATAATATATTCAGGAGCCATCTGAGCTGTTTGGGTTCTCTCTAAAGGAGACCAACCTGAGCAGGGAGATGATTTTCAGCTCATGCAGACTGATTTATTTTCTGCCACTAGGGGGAGAGGTGCTCCTTACAGGTCTCACTATAGAGAGCAATAATGTGCAGCTATAAAGTACTGATGAGGAGGCTCAGTGAATACTTATGAAGAGTCCTGCATTAGATTCACTCTCACAACCTTGGTCATCTTTCTTAAAATGTGCTCACCCTGGTTTATAGCCCATGTATAACGACACATCCCAAGCACCAATCATATAATTACCGCCGTCTCAAAACTCGAGAGTTCATTCAACCAGGGTTCCTTCAGCCTTTCAGATTCCTCTATCCATCAATGATGTGAAAAACTTCAGCTCCTCCATTTAATATTGTTTGTTTTGTTGTTTGTCAACACAACAGAGGAGATGTGCTTTTCTAAAGCTCAGTGTTAAAGAGGCACCCCCAAAGAAGAATACACACAGTGTTGCCATGGAGCCCATTGATGTGCAAATGTTTTCATTTAAATATTTTTAAGAGGATCAGCTCAGATTACGCCAAAGTTTGACAGAGATAATTTGATGGCTTGTGTAGCAGCTTTGTTTGTGAAGACCATCATTCAAGGCACGTCAGACCACCTTCACAAACCACATAGCCTTTTTAATGAAGTTTACTTTGAGAAATAGGACAAAGCTGGTATCTTTCCCCCATGCTCTGCTATATTAGGGAAACTTTATCAGGCTTTTACAGTAAAAGGTGTTTTTTTTTAGGTTTAGTGAGAGTAAAAAACATCAAGCTCTTGTAAATTTTTTTCCTTAAAGAAAAAAAAGTTTTACTTAACACACTTACTTATTCCGCTTAACAACTCAAGAGAAACAAATGCCAACAAGGCGGTATAGTAGCATCCAGCGGATATATTTGCTCTTTTTCTTGCATTATAGATAAATGCACCATGGAGACCCCCCAGTATTTGGGACAAGGGAGAAGAGCTTAAATATTTATGCCTAAGCCTCTGGAGGCCCACTATTAGTAGTAAAATGTTTTACTTTCTGGGGCTGTCACTCTGCTCCGGCTCCCATTAACAACAGGACTGACAGGGACCTCTGGGTCAAACACTTTGAGGCAACAAAAGACCCCGATGAAATCACTCAGTGAGACCCAAATTACTTCTGTGTCATTGCTGAACAATATTTTCTCCCCAAAGCATTCCTCCTTCTGTTAACGCTATGACCCTTTCCTCTGCATATGGAAAGGATTGTTTGTCTATAACACTGGGGGATGGAGATGAGGAGAAGTTCATGGACAATGTTCCTGGCTGTGTTAGCCCCCACAAGCAGCGAGGCTCCCCTCCCTCTGTTTTGTTGTGCTTTGTGAAAAAAGTTGATAAAAACAGGTTGTAAATGGAGATGGGCAGTTGAAAATGAACATGTTGGGGTGGAGCAGTGAAGCGGGGAATCCAAATATACAAGACCTCAAAGAAAACTGGCGAAAGCTGAGAGCGAAGCCCCTCATATGGAGAACTGATGCAGAAATCGCACTGTAGTATCTGGTTAAATTATGTGTTTTGGGAATAAATATTATTTTTGCAAAATATTTGAGTTAATATTTGAGTTGCTTGTGTAATTTCTCCTTGTGCTGCTGTCCTTTATGGCAACAATATATAATATCTAAATATGTTGACTTACATTTATGTGTCTTTCCTTTAGATTTATTATTATAATTACTTGTTAAGTAGGGAACATTTTGTTGCGTATTTATATTAATTTGTGAAATTGTCATTTTGCATGAAACACAGGTGAAATAAACTGTAACCATTGCTATTTTTATGTTACTGTGTAAATCCACAACTCTAAATAAGAAAAAATACATAAATAAAATATAAATATCTGGTCTTACACTAGCACTACTTGAACGTATGCTTTCTATATGTCTGTTTCAGGCTGAGCAAAACTAAAACCCAGACTAAATTCAATATTTGACTAATCTCTGCTTAATATGAACTCAGCTATTAAGGAGATCTAATAAAATATACTTAAGACTGTCAGGAAATCCTACAAGATGTGTCAACATACAAGCAGATATCCTCAAAAGACGGATTGACAGCTGCAGCTCGCCTTTAGAAAGCTACAGAGTAATATTAAAAGTAGCACAATTGGATGAGCTGCAAACAGTATCAGAAAAGCCTGGAAAGGAATGAGCAGGCAGGGAAGCTTCAAATCCCCTCTCAAACCTAAGTGGGTGGTCCTTTCACTGTGGGTAACTGTGCAGTCGCCAGGCATTCGCACAGAGGTTTTGAGGAGGACCGGCTCTCCAGACGCAACATTCACCGTCCCAGGCCATACATCCACAGAATTAGATTCATGCTACACTGACTTTATTTAAGCTAAGAGTCCTGGCAGTGGCAGCATTAAATGACAGCCAGTCCTCGGGCCTTTCTCTGGATTAAAGGATGATTCAGGAGAGGAAGGCAGAATGGCTTAAGAAAGAATTCATTCAGGGAGAAAGAAGTCCACAGTTTATCTGAAAAAAGTAACTGAGCACTGCACTGGTTGCCAAAGTGTATTGAACACTGTGGACATGTGTTAAGAGATTGGCAGAGCAACATGCTGTACACATCCACACACGACACATGCACCACAAGAGGTTCACACCTATATTATTTTGTACAATTAAAAAATATACTGCAATTATTTAAAAAAAAAAAAAAAATTCATTTTGTGATAATAAACCTGTATCTTTTTTCTCTTTCAGAAAAGCTGCAGAGGAATATTAAGTTCTTAGATTTTCAGTTTTTCAATAAAAGCAAAATATTTTATTATCTATACTTCTTGCAATTTTTTTTAACTGACTGAATATAAAAACAGTGGGAACTTAATAAAACATATATATTATTTTGACGCGCACAGTATTTTTTCAGTTAAGATTAGTAATTGGCTATGATCTTACGTTCACAAAAGTTTCTAAATTAGAAATTTTAATGACAATGATAACCACATTATATTTAGGGAGTTGAAAAGCTTCGGCCTATGTTTGACTACCACAAAGGCTTGAGAATGAAAAGCAGCCATCCTCCAAGCCAAGCACATGAGAACTGTTTAAGTTGGCCCCAGAAGTCATACATTTCAATGATTTCAAAGAGACCTCCAATTAAAAGCTACAAACATGCCTTTGGAATGCGAACTAACACAATTAAAAGTGCTTCATGAGTGTATTAGAGGAATAAGTTGTGAATTAGCACTCTGAATACACAAGGCTGTTTTCATTCCCAAACCTTTTCACTCATTCAAGAAGCTGAGGGAAAGAGGTCTTTTTGAAGTCAGCCGGTTCTCTTTCTTTTTTTTTCCCTCTGTGACCAAAAGAAGATTGAGTCAGCCTAATCTGCTCCTTGTACATTTGAATGTCTTCTGCAAAGAGCTCATCCTGGCTGCTTGATAAAGGCCCAGGTGCAGAGACAGTGGCCGTGCCTAACTTTGTCTCTGTGGGGGCTGTAAATCACGGGGGAAGCCCGCCCTTTGAAGATACGAGCTCGCTCTCCCCACTGATTTGTGGCCAGAAGGGCAAGCCCTTTGCAGCCCTGCACAACGCTCTCACCAACCAGTCAGGGTGTCACAAGGAGGCAGACTCATAATTTGCTGATATGTTCAAGGACCCTTAATCAAACTGCACAACACACACTCCGTGCAGTGAGAAGCGGGGCTCCTGACTGTCAAAGGTCAAGTGGAAGTAGTTTTGGATGACACCATGGGGATTTACTCACAGTCAGAAAGTCATATGCAAACAAAAATCTTTATTTATCTCTCACATGAGCATCAATTATGCTTGTTTATGAAGTCTCTAAAACAGATGTTCAACGCTGAAAGCGGGAGACGAGAAGAGGACATTTTGGAAAACACTAGTTTGAAAGCAGGTACTGGTCTTAACTCTTTCAAGGAGTTTAAGAATAAGACTAAGCTGCCAGAGCCTGCAGTACCATGACCTTATCACTGTAATTACACTGCACTTCACGTCTACTTCACTCAGAGATACCTGCATTCATGAAATACGTGTGAATCGTAAATTAGTCTTATCTTTTGACATAGCTGCGGGACACGTTGACGAAATCTTTGTTGTGATCAAGACAAGACTTTTTTATACCTACAACATGTTTACATTAACCCATAAAGACTCAGACATCCACCATCGACCAAAATAATTTACTGATCTAAACTGTTCATCCTTTAATCCCATCAATCCATATAAATAATTGTTGTAAAATGCAGTCTGTCTTCTTTTCATTGTCATCAGATATGATCCATTTGGATGTTCAGAGGCTCCGTAGTGAACATAGAAACACTGCCATCTTCTACAACATTGATTCACCAGTAAAACCCATGGAGTTGGATCAATGACAGTGGGTGGACACACTTAGTTAATGTTCAGTTATTGATATATTTTACTGAATCCCTTTCTCTTCAGTTTTTTTTTTCTGTTTCACATAATAACCTTTGACCTTGCTTTGATTTTTTATAAATAATTACTTAATCAGTCATTTAAACATAGGAAAATAAATTATTTTCACTGAAAAAGTACAAAATTCAGAGGATAATAATAAAATGAATGGTGATAAATCCCTTAGGAAATGTTAAATAAAGAGAAAAATTAATTTGGAAACTGACACAAAAGTCACACTAGGTCCTTATGGGTTAAACTGATGCACAATAAATTATGCTTTATTCAGTTATTAGCATCCTTTGTAATGCAACTACCTTAAAAATACATTTTTTTGCTTAGCTCTTTTTGGTTCCTACGAGGCCTAAACAGTAAACAGTGTCTCACAAACACCATACGCAGTCTCAGACATTAAGTCCTGCTTTTCATTTGTCCACTACAGTGTCATCCACTGATGCTAAAGAAAAGAAATTAGCCAACCATTGCACGCTTCCTTTGACAGAGTCATTAAGGTGGTCAGCGCGGTGCTAAAGCGGAACCCTGTGAAGCTCGCATTCCTCTGTTTGTTATTTAGATCCTTATTTACACTTGTTGTCAGAGACAGGCTGGAAGCACAGCAGTACTTTCCTCCACAGGCCGGATAACAATGAGCGGTAGGGAGCAGCCCAGCGAGGCATTTAGCCTAGCCCTGCCCCATCTCCAGAAGAAGGAAGTTTACTGCCTGTGACTTTCCCTCCTGCTCATCCCTGGCCGACAGCCCTGAGATTTACAGTCAAGTATGAAGAGCAGTGTGGTTTTAGGGCTGAAGTCCATCAACGTCAAGAAAACAAACCTATGTTCACAGATATGATGAACTAAAGGATGGCCGGTCAACCGCAAACATGAAAACTCTAATTCAACTGCTTTTTTCCCCCCCTTTCGTTTTTTTTTTTTTTTTCTGTTTGGAAGTTCTCCGAAAAGAAAGATGGATACGCCAAGCAATTGTTCATTTTTGGTTCTTAAAGTGCTGCCCTGGCTCTTTCATCATATTTCATCATTCTGTGCTTTTGCTAATGAATTTAATGACCCAAAAAGTAGAAACTGAGAGGAACACTACTTTTTCAATGCATCATCACAAAAACCGCTATACAAACTGGGACTTCTCTGCAGTTTTGGAAAAGTCAGCTCTGCATGAAAATGATATCCAGCCAACATCACCAACCAGCCTGAAATTTATGTAAAAGCCTAAGTAATGAGTTTAATAGGAAACTGTATTCTTTATAGTGGTAAAATATTCTGTGGCAGGTTGTTATTTTAAATTAATTCCAAGAAAAAAACTAATCAACAAGAGCTAAAATAATTATAGCTAGAGGAACTGCAGAACCTTGAAAGCTTGTTTAATGACAGAAAATTACATCATTCACAAAGAGCCCCTATTCCCAAGTGTATCAGTGACTCTTTATCATCAATGCAATTTAGATTAATGAAGTGTGCTACTAATGATTAGAATACACAAAAAAGCACAGTTTAATATGAGTGTTATCTGAACCCTGTATGGGTGTGTGCACCCATTGTAACCTTTTTGTTTGGCGACTTCCTGAGACGACAAGCAGTGTGTTCTAAGGTATCAGCAGCTGTGTGCTACGTGCCTCTGATCCAGGCAGCTATTGACTTCCTGAGATTTGAATTAATTACTTGCTTCACAAGAGAAACTGGATTGCAGTGGAACCCCCTAAGAAGTCCACTCATTCTTAGGAAACTGCCCCATGGACTTGCAGATGGTTTCACTGAGATGTGCTTTCCCATAGAGAACAATTACACAGGGGATTGTGGTGCTGGCATAAACCTGGAGCACACAGTCTCCATTCTGAACATTTCAAAACAGCCATAGGGGAGGTTTGTGACTTAACATAAATTAGACCACCAGGGAATGAGGAGATCTGAAGTGGCGGAAGGGCAATATCACAGATAAATGCACGGTTCTGAGTGCTTCTGCAGAAAGCAAGAAATGCCTCTGCAGAAAAGAAGAAGAGCAAAAGTACTCTGTGACACTCCGAAATCATATAATAACTACATTAAAGCCTGTTTAATGCTTTATAAACATACTGTAACATTATCAGGGATCATTTTTGCCATGACACGCCGGTTTAGGCAGGTCCTGTGTGTTTTCGGGCCAAGAGAGAAAACAATGCTAAGAACAATTAATGACGTGGAGACAGTTGAGACTTTCAGGTCTGTGTAGTCTGAATGGGATTAAGCACTTGCTGCATTTGTATTCCACGTACTTTCAATTGGCTCAGGCCTTGTGTTTGGTCTTGTTAGCCGGCGGCCCTGTTTCCCAGTGAAGAGTACACTTCAGCTGTGATGAAGTATCCAGGAACGCAGAGGTTACCAGTGGCTGCTAATTAACCTCACATTGTGTTCACTAACAAAGAAACAAAGGAACAAAGTGGAATTTCAATGCAGGAGATTATCACAATGACAATGAGCGTAGTGCTGGATCATGCACTTAATAGGGATTTTCACACTGGCCATGACAACATGAGATTAGATCAAAGACAGATGAAGTTACATTAACAAAACAATTCAGCCTTGTTATGCAATAACAAGCAGCCATCTGGGCCTCACCGAGTCCCAGGAAAGGAAAAGTCTCCGAGTACACGGGCTTCAACTGGCTCCACCAGAATGCTACGCCACTCCCAAGCGACTTCTGCAAGACTGTATTTGATTGTGAAAACTTTATGGCAGCTTTGTTCTGTCGCAGACGAGGTAGCATCCTTCCTCAAACACGTGAAGACAAAGAGGAAATGGGCTGTGTGTTCTTGGCTGGTTATTGTTGCCTCTGTTTCGGTCCCACTGGCTGAATGGCAATTACTGCTGACTTCCTATCCAGCGCGGACCCCGGGCCCACTGAGGATGCCCTGACCCCGCAGTATCTAGAGGGGAGAGGCTGGAGCTGTCAAAACTCACACCTCTGCCTGCTCCCGTGGGGAGTGCTCCTCCAGCTGCTGCCCCACAGGGCCCACCACACGCTCCTGCTAATCAGCTCCATCTCATCTGTGGAAGAAACTAGCCCCGAGTGGATGCAGGCCCTTTTCTCACCTCTGCTACCTAGCGCACCTTTGAAGTCCTGTGTAAGTGTTAGTTTATGGCTGGAGAGGGTACGATAAGATCCCAAAGAAAGGTGATAAATTAGCTTTTCATCCCACATTTAAAAGGGGAAATAGCAGGCTGCTAAAATCCACAGAATCTGTTACAGTTCTGACACCTAAGAGCTAAAGCTACTTGAGAACCAAAAACGTTGTAGTGTCAAATCTGTTAAGTACCTTCATTAAAGCAGTTTGTTTGTAGGAGCATTTAGTTGGATTCCCACACTGTATCAACAAGCATTTGGTCAGGCTCTAGCTCTGGGACTTCCTTAAAAGCAGAATTTCAGAATAAATATAATTATTCAGTACTCTGTAAATGCAGCAGAGTCGCTAGACCAGAAAAGACAAGTTTGGGCAGAGTAGAGTCTCCTCAGAACACACCCTTCAAAGGCACGACATATTAAACTCCGGGAAATGTGGATCCATAATTAATTAATGCAGAAGAAGAAGAAGAAGTCGTCCGACCTGAATTGCATTTCAACTACATGATTATATCACGTGACTATTTGGCCACTTGAACTTTAAGAAATGAAAAAGTCCATGTGAGGCCGATGTCAGATGTAATGGCTGGGGGTGGAGGTTGACAGGGTTGGAGCCTGAAGTTTGATGGATGTTTTTTTTTTGTTGTTGGTTGTATGTCTCACCTTGTCTCAACCCGCCCAACACTTAAAACTCAAAGCAGCTAATAACAAGAGATGCAGGTGTGTACAAAGACGGAATAGTGCGTATCACATGTTGTGAGGAGAAAATGGGGAATAAAACGCTGTCATTGGAGGCGTTGTAAATCTGAAAAATATTAACTACAGTTAAGGAGAGTCCTGTCTGTATTATGGGTTTGGTCAAAATAATTTGCCCGATGGTTTGCGCAACATCCAGAACCTTTAATTTTGAATAAAAACAGGGAAAAAAAAGAAATACAGACACGGAAAAAATTATCCGACCGTCAAGCCATCATAAACAATGATTATACAATTAAGTACTAACTCCCATGTGTATCATGTGACTAAAACAGACAGAAAAGAGTGTGTGTTTTACTGATTTTACCTGAAAATAACAGCCATTTTCACAAACAGTAGTTTGCTATAAATGTGATGTATTTATAACATTAGCTACACTAATGCTACATGTTCTTTGATCAACCTCATAATTGTTGAATTTAATCTGAAACAGGAAGTTGTTTATATTCTGTCTGGCTTAACTTGAGCTGTAGTGCCAGACAAACATCTCGATTTATGGACACATTATATAGTGGGTTATTCCATTATTATTTGGGTCTGTACTAATAATGGAAAAAAAACTACCATTATAGAGGTAATTGGATATTTTTTGACCCTCTAATAAAGTAGAAAAAGTCAAAATCATTCGTAAAGTCGCGGAAAAAAATTATTAGACCATCAAAAACAATGTTTATGCAAAAATATTAACTCTTGTATGTATCATGTGAATAATACAGACAGAAAAGAAAACATGGAATGTATAAAAGGACTGTTTTTGTCAGTACAATACTGTCAATACAATTATGTGATTTTGTTTATTATCAGGAAAACCATGGAAAATGGCTAGATATCATCTCTTAAATTAAACTCTAATGAGCTATTTTGTTATCATTATATTTGTCCAAACAAATGTACCTTTAGTTGTACCAGGCATTAAAATGAACAAGAAATTGAGGAAAACAGAGGGTGGTCTAATATTTTTTTCTGCGACTTCTTTCTTCTGAGAACATCATTTTATTTCAGAATTTAAAGCAAAGTAACCCACTTCACCTGCGTTGCTGCTGACAGTCAGACTACCTCACTGATTTGCATCCCACTCCCGTCTATGACTGCATCCTTATCTTGAATAACAATTATCACCCATTTCCTAGAACCATTAGATCTTCTTTTATGACACCAGTCTCCATTAAAGATCTTAAAACCTTCACTGTCTACATCTCAGGAAATTCACTTAAAACACTATTCTTAAAATATACACTACTTTAAACCCTGTTTTTTTTTTTTTTGATAAATTGGGAAATGTGCTTAGATCCTTTATATTTAATTGCCTAAAATGTTTCATCCTAGTTTATAAAACAGTACCAGTGGCCCTGCTATAACTTCTACGTGGCCACTGTCTGCTGCTGCTTAGTGAAATTTTGCCGCTGCCACCCGCTGACATAATTTGTTTCACAGTCACCACACAGCAGCATGAATCAGATGTTGACACTCTAATTTCATGCACACATGGGTGTTTGGCTGAGCCGGAATACTGCTGCATTCCCTTGCCTCTGCAGCTGCCCACTATACCTGCCCTTTGCCCTCCGACACAGCCATGTAATGTATTTAGCCTGGGAGTCACACATTATGACTGATGACTTCACCATAAAGTCTTATGACGTAACTGGGATTTACCTTCACACGCTTTATCAATTTCCATGGTGTCAAAGCAAATAGAGAGATATTCAGTGAGAAATTAGAATCACAATTAGAGGAAAAATAAACAGCCAATTTGTTAAAAACTCATAAGAATGTTAACATATGTGCCCTAAAACGAGGATCCTACTCCTTCCATCTGTCAGGAGAACACCATGTTGCTCTATTTACCACTAAAATAAATCTGTTTACCGTGGTCCACAGCTCCATCGGAAAATATTTGTTTTACTTTGTTGTTTTTTTAAAAAACTACATGTACTTGCAAGAAATAATAAATATAGCCACTGGCCAGGTTTCAAAATGCCAAAGCCTTGTCAAGGATTGACACATTTGCAGAGTATAATTAATGCAACTTCTGTCTATCACTGACTATTTTGCTTCTTCTAAAAGTCAGCGCTGACAGCCCGCTGTAGGAGAGGAGATGAGCTACCTTATGGTGTTTGGTCCACGTCCTCATTCTGTCAGCACAAAGAGCCAGCATATACTATTTTCAACACGAGTGACCAGCACAATAATACACAGTCTGCGTTGAAAAGTAAGGGCACATCCCGATATCTCCTCTTCACGTAGGAAACTGACAGCTTCTCCTATGAGTGAGCATAAATCAACAAGATAAACTCATAAACAAATAAGTTGTTTGTGTGCAGTGAAAGCCAAACCACGGCCAGGGTTTTATGAAACACTTGCTTCCTCTTGACAGATATCCAAACAATAAACACACAGTAAATAACAGCACCCTGTCCGTATCAGTTCCCTACTTGAGGTTAAGTTGAGTTTATTGCGGAGGCCACTGCCTGCATGCATTAAGCAAATCATAAATTATACATGCTAATTACCTAAGGCCTCCACTTTAATGAATTATTTTAATTAAACTACAACATTGGGGTTTTGCATGTGGTCTATATTTCATCCCCTGCCTAAGATGACCTTCTTTGTCTAAGTGGAACATAGTTGAGGGAACAAGGACAATGCAGACTTGGATTATACAACTGAGTTCATCTTGATGCTACTGAACTGAAGGAATAATGTTCAAGCGGAAAGTGAAGACTGTATATTGGAACACATCATTTCAGTTAAAATAACAATTTATATTTAGTATTAAAAGACTGAATGTGAAAAATTTCAATTGAATTTAAATTGTTGTTCTTGTAGATTTTATTTCATGGACGTCAGGTGTTACAGATGCTTTTCCCGGGTTTTTCCTCTTCTTCCACCTGTAATGTGATTTCTAATGCCTGTTGTTTTACATTTACATTCATAGAGGTTCATTTCAGGAAAGGCTGAAGGTAAATTTTATTTGTGAATTTACTGAAAAGCAGAAAAACAGCATCCTCTTTTTTTTTTTTTCCTATACTGACTGCATGCAAATAATTTCAGGCATTTTTGGAATTCACTTCTTTATTTTTTATCACTGGACATGCCTTTAAAATACAATACTATAAATTTACAGCTGTGCAAAAACAGCTGGTTATTTTTTTAATTTTAACTTTTGGAGCAATTCTGCAAATTTTAATTTCTTACCCACAATTTAATTTTTTTTTTATATTTATTTTTAACTGAGAACGTGATATAAAATAAATTTAATGTGTTTCATGGGTCTTTATTTGTATGTGTGTATTTTTTTTTTATTAGAATTAATTGTGCAAAATTTAAAAAATAAAAAATAAAAAAAAAATCCTCTGTCACGGTTAAACTGCAGGTGACAAAAAATATCAGATGCAGAATTAAAGCTGGTAATCTGCCGTTGCATGTTTCGGTACATTTAATCATCTGGAGTTACACACACAAATGCACAAAGTGAGGAAAAAACTAACACTGTTGTACAAACAGTCCACGGGGGGAGGGGTGGATTTAAATTCCAAAAGGGTCTCGCAGCTCGTTTCCTAGTTCCCCAGTCAGCAATGTGTTTGTGAAAAATAAGTCTTTTTGTCTTGCTGAAAAAAAGGCTAAATCTACATTGGTGGCCCAGTCTAAGTTTGCTATTCTTTGCACTTTCAATTCAAGTGAATGAGGGAGAATGAAGTGGCCCGAGACCCTTTATTTGATCTAGTCATTGCATAAAGTGACGGAATTCTAATGTATTTGTTTAATACCCCGAAATAGGCTGTTGCTTTCTATAGGGGAGGCAGATAAAGCGCTATATATTTTTTTTTTGCATTTGAAAAAAAAAAACAAAAAAAAACGAATAGGTTGCTGTGTAAATGTGTTTTTTGCGCTTTATCGCCGTCTTTATATAAAAACTGTTGAATAAGGAGGAAAAAAAAAATGCAGACCGAGAGAGAGTTGCAACCACTGAATGGAAGAAATAGCATCACACTTATTTATTCAGGGTCTATAGTCGGAGATATGCAACAATATAAATTCAGACGCAGCTTGTGCTATTTGCAGCTTTTGTAAATGTTTATTGTTGGGCTTAATTGTGTTTAGTCTACAGCTTGATGAATGAGCCCAGTTGTCTGCGCTGTGACCATGGCATCGCAACTCCATGCATCCTAATCGACTGCACGATTCATTTCTGTCCACACTGCTTCTGTGAGCTCTCACTCTGAAATCAAACAGGTCCAGATGCAAAACACCATTATTATTATTATTATTATTATTATTATTATTATTATTATTATTAAATTATCATTATTATTAATATTATAAATTTGTATTATCAATTCGAATTTTTTATATCAATCAATATTAATATAATAATAATAATAATAATAGTAATAATATAAATGTGACAACAATAAATGACAATATTCGTGATTAAATCTGCAGAAACATTTTGATTGTTTACTCCACTTTTAATGAGAAAATATTTCGATGACCACTTTTTTTTTCCCAATTCATTGCAGACTTGTTTGCACACTTTTCAAAAGCACGCATGCTTGCAAAAATAAACAAACGAAAACCAAACATCAACAACAACAGTGACAACACAAATTTATAATGCATGCTTTACCTAAAAAAAAAATAAAAATAAAAAAAGTACAAATTTACAGCATCTGATACACATGGTCACCACAGCCTTTTAAATTAAATGCTTCACAGAACATTTTCTGGAAAATAGATATCTAAAACATAAAACTAAAAAGTGCATTTTACAACATTTCAGTATCAGTTATTTGCAATATTCACATCTTGCATTTTGAGGACGTCTTACAATACTACTTTTCAATTTTGAAAAGATTTCATATCTCAAGTTTGCTTTCTTTTTACATGGATGGTAAGAACAAATCTAAATCCTATTCCTATTTGGTATACCCTTATCCATCATTCCAGTATTAAAAGCAAACAAAAACACAGAGCCATTGCCTCGCAATTTCATTGACATTACAGTGGTCACACAGAAACGGTGCAAAAGTTTTGCTATTGGATAAAACTGAAAATTTGCAAACACTTAAAATCAGAGTTGATGGTGCCAGAAACATATTTCCATTGATCTTCCTCTGTGGCTCCACTTTCAACACTCACATTTCACAATAAAATGAAAAATAGAACTATCAAATAATTTATATTTTGAAGAGCAATACTTCGCTGTGCGATTCTGTGCTGGACTTCTATGACACGATTTTAAAGCGACACATTCAACACATACACAAATAAATCGATATGCAACTGCAACTCGCCTTGATAGTTTCCGACGACAGAAAATATAAACTTTGGGTTTGGTAAAGGGGCCAGCAGTTGTTTTTTTTGTTGTTTTTTTTTTCTGCAGGGGTGGGGGCTGAGTTCAGGTGGTCAGTGCACGGCCACAGACTGCAGTGTGGAGGGGCTGGTCAGGGTGTCGCTGGGGGTCGCGGGGCTGCTTTGGCTCGTCGCTGTCTGTGGGGACGTCGGGCTCAGAGACTGGGGAGAGTTTGACAGAAACGCGGGGAGGTGGGGGGGTAGCGCCGAGAAACCGGGCATGGTGGTCGGGGTGGGCTTGATTGGCACAGGGATAGCCGGTAAAGACTGCCCCCCGTGACACAGGGACTTGATGGGCACGCCATAGGCACTGTAGTCGGTGCTGGCCATGGAGATGGGGGCCGCCGTGTCGATGACGCTGGTGTTGTACATGTGGGGCCAGGCGGTCGTCAGCTGGTTGTGCAGCGGGTACCCGGCAGACATGGACTGCATGGTGGAAAACGCCAGACTCCCAGGGACCTTGTACTCTCTGGCGATGATGTTCTCGATGGCGAACGGGTGTTTAAAAGTCGACGTCTGGGACACTCCGAGGTTGTAGGTGGACATTTGGGGGAGGTGGGTGCCGGTGGCCGCCAGGGCGCTCAGTCTGAGTTTGGCTTGCTGCTGGAGGTAATGGGCAGCGTCCGACTGTTTACTGGGGGCCAAGTGATCAGAGGCGCCCAACACTTTGAACCTTTTGCGACGTCTCAAGAAACTTCCATTCTCAAACATGTCCCCGCAGTTGGGGTGCAATGCCCAAAAACTGCCCTTACCTGGTTGATCTGGGCGCCGTGGGATTTTTATAAAGCAGTCGTTGAATGACAGGTTGTGCCGCAGAGAGTTCTGCCACCTCTGGGTGTTTTCTCTGTAATAGGGGAATCTATCCATGATGAACTTGTAAATTTCACTGAGGGGAAGCATCTTCTCGGGGCAGCTCTGGATCGCCATGGCAGTGAGGGAGATGTAGGAGTAAGGGGGCTTCTGGTCGCTGTACGTGTTTCTCCCTGGACGAGGCATCCTCGATATTTTCAGAAAAAAAAAAACCAAAAAAAAAAAAAAAAAAAAAGAAAAAATACTCTCCCTTAATTCCTTGGTGGAGATTTCCCGCTCTTCATGAAAACAGCCAGCGAGGAAAAGTTAGAAGGCGAAGCAAGTGTGGAGTTGCGTCGTGCGTAAAAGAGCCGGGTTGTGCGCTTCTGCGGTCGGACGGTGCACATTTATGGAGTGACGGCTGCTGTAAGTCTTTCTTGCAAAGTAAGTCAACTTGTCCCGCTAGCAGAGCTGAATAGACTTCATTTGGCGTCCTTGATAAGACGAGCTAAGTGGATGCCTCCATGGCCTTCCTCTAACCATCTGATAGTTTTATGTAGTGACATGAGCAGAAAAGACCCCTGTAGAGGCGCTCCATTAATGTGCCACCTCTTTGCTATCACATGACAATTGCCATGGGAGGAGGGGGCTGGGAGGAAGGCATAATCTGGTTTCATTTACACCTATTTACATGGACACCTTGGGCCAATGGAAATCATTTCCATTTGAAGACAGAAAAAGGGGTGAAAAGGCTCTGCAACCGGAATTGAACTGCGATGGCACTCAGTGTGTGAAGGTATGCGCTAATACTTTTTCAGCGGACTTTACAGTTACAATTCACAAGTACAAGAAGAATGTTCATGTTGGACATGAAAATAATTCGGCATTTTGAAATTAATACTGTTCAATGACACGTCATTATAAATTATATTATAAAATTTCTGCTGTTATTAGGGAAAATTTGCAGCCCTGCATAATTCAAAAACGTATGTAATAAATGTTATTTATGTGCGAGTGTATATGCAAAGAGCAGGTTTTTAATTCTTTAAAAAATATATTTTTCCATCACGTCTGATGCATGATTGATTTTTTTTTTTAATTTCTATTATAATTTCTATTATTTTATACCACGTGAAATTACAATATGAACTGCATAAAACAGATGTTAAAATTAAAATTTCGTTTTATAATAAACACAGAATAATTTTGTTTACAAAATGCAAACACCACAGAAAATAATTTGCCTTGAGCAAGTCTGGTGATGAGTCGAGTATTAGTTTTTCTCAGCTAATTTTGCCCAGAGCTGAGCAAAGGAAGTAGACGATATGAAAACATCAACACAATGCAAACAATACTGTTCAAACTGAAACTTCATGAGGCAATCAGGTCTATTGTGTTTATGTAAAGAAGATTCTGAAGTACTTCAGAAATGCAAATAAACCCTTGAGGATGGTGTGGAGAAAACTGTATAAAATATCCATAAGTCAATTATATGAATGTGAAAACCAAATGGGAAGCCTATTTTGAGCTATTGCTATTCAAGCTTTTGGCCAGGGCTACCTTTCCGCTTGGAGGGTTTGCAATGCCAAGGACCACACACACGCACACGCAGAATTGCTCATAATTTATGCTAATTTCCCCCCATAAATCCACAATGCACCCCATCACCAGTCTGACGGATTAGGAAAAGAATCGCATTGCGGGGGACAGCGGGCTATTTTCACCCAGAAACCAGGAGCAGCATGTAGAAGAGCGTCCTCTCTGCTCGGTGGAACAATCAAAACTGGGAATCCGTTGAAAAGAAAGAGGAAGGAGGGAGAATGGGAATTTTGAACAAGTGCCAAATTAAAACACATTTTACAATTCCATTTAAAAAAAAAAAAAATCGAAAAATTCCCAGTTTCCTTGTGACTTCAGGTTTAAACCCTGTGTCCAGTGTGATTGTTTATTTCCTACAAAGTGCCTTTTTAACACCTGTCATTTCCTATTAATGTTCAGCTGAAAGGGTTTTGTCTAAAAGGAAGTGGGCCAGTCGACCCATCTCCAACCCCACGGATAATGACAACACACTGCCAAGTATCAAACATCTTCTGACATCCAGCCTATTCATCCATTCAGAAAAAAAATCAGAAAGAAAAAAAAGAAAGTTATAATATTAGGTGTCAATCAGAATCATATGCGTAAAGAGCGCGCAACTTGTCTGAGTTTTGCAGGAATACAGTTAAAAAAAATCAACATGCTGCAAAAATATTTAAAGTTTTTTTTCTTTCTTTTTTTTTTTTTTTACTTGTAATTCTCTCTTTTATATTCTCCCCATAAAATGGCTAATCTTTGTTAGTTTTATTCACCCGTGTTGCTGTCATGCGTTTTGCAAGTTAACCTGCAAGACGCGCGTTAACCAGTCGAGCCACTGAGGAGCAATGAGTGTTTTTTTTTTTTTTTTTTTTTTTTTCCTCTCACACACTGACGGTGTGGCTTTTTGAGCTTCAGGGTTATGGGATATTGGTAGGGCCTTTTGTCCCTGTCGAATGCACACACTGAAAATACCACCATGACTCTGAATCTGAATAGGGTTTTTAGCTGCTCCCAAACTCCTGAGTTCAAGCAGCAGTAGATCAAGTCTGCACTATGTTTGGTCATTTGTAGAAACCCGAACAAAGGTTGGGATAAGCCAAATTGCATTGCACTTGTGAACCGTGCCTCAGTCTGAAGTATCCTTTATAGCAGGAGGGGACCAAGAACAATTTTGTGTGAGCTTTAAAAAAAAAAAGAGGAGCGAAAACAAAGGGCACTTTCTGAAACATCTTAAAGTAGAGTAGTGAGGCGTGACATTCCCAGGGTGACGAGACACAAAAGCTGAGGTCATGGGGATGAAAAAGAGAATCAAACAGCCACTTTCACACGTCTGCCCTCCTCTGCTGCACCCCCGAACACAATAGGAAACAAATGTTGTTAAAAGAGGATCGATGCCATTCATCCTAAAGCAGCGAATGATAGCCAAACAATATTGTCACAGTGAATCGAGTTGAGATATGCTGCCACCCAGACCCACGGAGGGAGGAAAAAAAATGCCATTCAGGGAACGATTAAGAGAAATTTAAAGCTGATGCTCCATGCAAAAAAAAAAAACCAAAACCAAAACCAAAACATGTATTTAAGATGCTTAAGTAGTTACATTAATTTAGAACAATACTGAAGTTATCAAAGCACAAATAATAATAATAATAAATTTGAATTACTTTGTGCGTAAAAACGTCTGTCTGTCTCTGCTGTCACTGTCTGTAACTTTTCCTTTTCAGGTCCTGCAGAGCATCCACGACGTTGACTTCAGGCAGTGTCGATTAACCGACTAGTCAATAAACAAATCATTGCTAGAGGTGTACAAATCCGGATTTGTTTTAATGCAAACATTTCTAATCCTGGTGAATAATGAGTGTAAATTAACGTAATTTCCTATTTGAGTTGTCTCCAATTTTATCACGCGTGTTATCATTTACTAGGCCTGCAGAATTAAAGGGATTTATTTTCTGTCTGGCCTCTGCCTTTAATATTCGCAGAGTGTGTGTGTGTATGTATTTATGTGTGTGTGTGTGTGTGTGTGTGTGTAGAGGGGGAAAAAAAAAGAGAGAGAGGGAGAAGGCAGGTAAAACAAGTTTGTTGTCTGCTGCAAACTGACTCTTCCAACCAACCAATGGGTCTGGGCTTCTAATTAAGTCCGTGGTGATTTCAGCCCCCAGAGATGTTTTACGGTGCAATTAAGGACGCGCTGATGATAAGGTATGAATATTCAGCAGAATGACAATTAATTAGCAGACAGAGGGCTCTCCTATGAAACCCTCTTCAATAGCAAATTTAGCCTATATGACGGGATATTCACACTACTTAAAGGCCATCTTCACAAACTGCCCCCCACCCCCCTTTGGATTTCCTATTGCAATCAGTATGTTAAAAAAAAATAAATAAAAATCTGACCAAAAATAACCACCGTTATTTATTATGATATTATAACATGGTGGAAAATATCTTTGTTTATTTTATCAAACAGCGGGATTACCGTCCTGGCAGCCCACTCCATTAGTTGTTTCTGGTGACATCAGAGGGAGTACCTGGAAGAAGACCTCAGGGCATTTAGAACATATGCTCGGATTATGCTTAATGGTCTAATTACATAAATTAGGCATTCATTATACAGCACATCATCTGTAACAGATATCTCAATCGTACAGAGGCGGGAACATCTAATTCAATTTGCCTGTGAATATTTTACCCAATTAAACACTGAAAGACGTTAAAAAAAAACATATGTATCATTTGTAGATTTTCGCATGAACACCATCAGATTATTATTGCTTTTTAATTAAAAATTACATGTGATATTTTATTTTATTTTTTTTGCTTCCAAGTGTCATTTGCAGCAGTTTCACTCTCTGACCATCAGATGGGGACAGGCTCTATAATCTGAACCAGTCATGCTTAGTCTGTTATAAAGTAGGTTGATAATCTTATGTAATTTAATGTACCTTATTATCTCATCCATCACATGAAAGTGTGCCCCTAGTGATTCAATCCATGAATTATTTAGAGGCAAAGCTGATGTGTAAAATCAGTCATAGTTGGTTTGGAGGGTCAATGTGACATTTTTTTCTTGCTATCGAATCTAACAATCTACAGTATATTCATGTATTTGCGTCTGCATGTGTGTGTGTGTGTGTGTGTGTGTGTGTGTGTGTGTGTGTGTGTGTGTGTGTGTGTGTGTGTGTGTGTGT
>JAPTGZ010023636.1:2259-18116 GCA_029814645.1 Fowleria isostigma
GGTTGTTCATGTTATTCATGTTTTTTAAAGGATGGTTTGTATATGTAAATATGTGCCACAGGACCACATTCAGCCCTTGAACTAAAATGAGATTGATATACCTGGTTTAGTTGATGTTCTGTTCTGGCTGTTTTTATAGTTATAGTCTATGTTATTAGTTATAGTCTGTGTTTTTGACTATGGTGATTGACTTCTGGCTCTAATTGTGGTTGTTGATTAATATTTGCTTTCTCAGCTATAAACTAAGTTTGAGGGAAAAACAAAAGTCACACATACAACCCCAAAGAGGAAATGTAACCCTTATTCTAAAAAAGTTGGCATGCTGTGTAAAATGTAAATAAAAACAGGGTGCCGTAATTTGCAAAATCTCATAAACCCATGTTTTATTCACAATACAACAAAGAAACCTCTCTGTATTCTATCCATTCTGTTGACTTGTTACCCTCTGTCACTTTGTGGCAAACAACCTATAGGAAGACTAATACATGTTAATAAATGAATATCTGCATACATACCGCATATTCTTTTTACATTAGTCAAAGTCAGCTTTATTGTTAGTTTTGCCATATGCACATTGCGTATTGTACAGTAAAGTAAATCTACAAAAAGGCCCCACTGTGCAAAATAAACATAGTAGAACCCCCCCAATTGAACACAATATAACTATGATTAAAACAGAATATAACTAATAACATAGAATATAACTATAAAGAGCAGGGGGTTGAGGAAACAACAGACAATAAAGATGCAACAGTGAAGGTAAACAGATATGAGATTAGTTTTTGGTTGTGGGACAATATTTTGGACCAGTTCAGTGCAATGATCCATGCATTAGATTAGATTAAATTACATTACATTAGATTAGACTTTATTAATCCCACAACAGGAAAATTCAAGGGTCAAGGGAGAAACAGAATAAAGTGCAAGAAAGAAAAGGGACATGCATAAATATACTGCACAAAGCAAACAAGACAAAAAAAATAATAATGGTAATGAAACCTACATATTATATACATGAGTTATTTTTACATTTTCATTCAAAGGTTTCCTATGTATCAGTGTTAGAGCATTCCTCATCAGCTTTGCCTGGGCTGCTCTGTGTGTCCCTCGTGGATACAGATTAGTGTAAACTGGACTCTGGTGGCTGTCGGCCTCATTAACTGGTGGCCCATGTTCATTTCCCTCTCTCCATCCCTGATGAAGAAGCTCACTCCAACCGTGTGTGGGTTCCTCCTGCTGATGAAGAACGACCTGGAGAGAAGTCCATCAGAAGAGTCGCTGGGGCCGAACGATAGCCTGGTCTACTGCAAACTAGAACACACACCTGCATGGGCCCAGCAGGGCACACACCCCAGACGGGAGCTCTTCACCAGGTCTGCATCCGTATGTGTGGAAAAGAGACATGACTCCAGAACAGGGGTCTCAAACTCGTTTTGGATCAGAGGCCACATTTAGCCTAATTTGAACTCAGCTGGGCCGGACCAGTAAAGTAATGACATGATAACCTATAAAAAATGACAACCCCAAGTTTTTATCTTTGTTTTAGTACAAGACAACCTTCATTAAATTATAAAAATCTTTAAATTTACAAAAAAGAAAAAAATTCCTGTAATTTTGACAATATTATACCTCACCTTATTATTTATACATGTACATTACACAAAATGTTACACAAACATGTGGTCACAGACATAATATTGTTCAAATTGCACATTTCAGGTTCATGTTTTTATTTAGGTATTTATTTGCATTTTATTGTGAAAGGATAGTTTGTAAATGTAAATGTTTTCAAAGTGTACTGTTATTTTTTTTACATTTTTTCAAGAAGAAAATTTATAGTGTTCATTATTTATAGTTTATTGTTGTTATTATTTTGCTTGAGATCACACTTGTCTGTTAGTGGAACCTGAACTTAAATGACTTTGATAACCTTGACTGTTAATGTCTTCAGTGTAATTTTTACACTTTTCCAGAATGGAACCTTTGGTAGGCCGCATTTGGCCCCCGGGCCACATGTTTGAGACCCCTGCTCCAGAATATCAGCGAATGTGTCCATTTATATTATTGCATTATTACTGATTAAAATATGTCTACTGTCTGATCCACAGAGACATGCTTCTGCAGGTGTTGTCAAGACCTCAACTAGTGGTATGTTATAAAGCCAAGGAACTACTCCGTGTTGCTCTACCGTTGTACAGAACAACCCTCACCTGGAAGCAAGGCATGTAACACACATGAAAACATGACTCACATTCACAATTCTGGACAGTTCATTTTAGTGTTCCTTCCATTACTTCAGCTACACCATGTACTTTGA
This sequence comes from Fowleria isostigma, assembly GCA_029814645.1. Lineage (NCBI taxonomy): Eukaryota > Metazoa > Chordata > Actinopteri > Kurtiformes > Apogonidae > Fowleria > Fowleria isostigma. The sequence goes on from JAPTGZ010023636.1 coordinate 4,577, forward strand.
AGATTTTGTTCTAGGAGAATAGTGGAGGGATTTATAGTTTCAGCTTTGTGATTCATTTTATCCCAAGGTTTTCATCAAAACTTTACAATCACTTTTTGAAAGGTTCTGTGTGAAAGATTCACCAGGATCTACACAGCTTGGCCAAAATATGAGCCTATTTTGTTTTCAGCAAATAGTTCAGATCCTTCCATTGGCTAATTTCTGCTGTTTATGCTACGAGAGGTCCCGGGTCCTAAATCCCGGACGAGCCCCCACTTGTCAAGCCCGGTTCAGAGAGCTTGACAGAAACACGCAAGGGACAGGAAGGTTACCAGTAGGAAGAGCTTTATTAATGCAAGAGCTCTCAAATAACACACAAACACGAACTGCAGAAGATGGGATGTCCAGACAACAGAGCACCCGTCTTTTTATACACTGAGGCCACGCCCACTCTGGTTACCAAAGAGACACTTGACAAAACACCTGAGAAAAAAGAAAGGGAGAATGCCCCATGGTCATCACAGTTGTTTGTTGTATATGTTTAACCCATACAGACGCAATGGTACGTTTGTCAGTTGCCAAACTCATTTTTTTTCTATATTGCTCTATATAACCTTTCTTACGTGATAATTTATCTCCATTTATTGTGATATTATCCTCTTTCTTTTGTGTTTTTTCAGTGTAAATCGGGTATTTTCCTATATTTAATTCGCTGATTATGTAGATGTTCATAAAAGCTCAGATTAAAGTTGAGGTTTATTATATCAAAAACAGAGAAAACTGAAGAAAGTGTCTTTTTCCAACAAAGTTATCAATAACTGGATGTAAAACAAGTGTGTCTGTCCACTGTCATTGATCCAACTCCATGGGCTTTACTGGTGAATCAGTGTTGTAGAAGATGACGGTGTTTCCACGTTTACTGTGGAGCCTCTGAGCATCCAAAGAAGTCATATCTGATGACCATGAAAAGATGACAAACTGTATTTTATACCAATTATTTACATGTATTGATAGGATTAGTGGATCATCAGATATTAAAAAGTTTAGATCAGTAGATGTTTTTGGTCCTCAGTGGCTGTTTGGGTCTTTATGGGTTAAACAGCAAAGAGTTCTTTAACTAACCGATGCAGTCTGTAGAGGGCCTACAGTACAAGCCTCCACGGGCTTATTACTGTAGGCAACAGGGAGAGTGTCGGGTGTACCACTTGGGTCAAACAACATACCTGACATGTTCTCATCATTAAAACGTAAAAAATATAGTGCCACACTTTGATGTAAGTAAGACATTCAAACAGTTCTCACGTCCACAGATTTTCTCTGTTATGTTTTCAGGTTCTTCAGCACCTCCTGGTGGTGGTTAGGGGTCATCACAGTCAATTTAGTTCTAGCCACTCCCCGCTTACTGCACCTACGCCATGTCAGTATCACACACCTGTCTTCATCACTGCTCACTATTTAAGCTCACCTCCGTCCTTCATTCGGTTTGTTTTATACATCCTCCATTGCATTTTGTCTGTGCCTGTCCTTCACTAGCTTCCTTTGGCAGTTTCCCAGTCAGTTGGGTACACTGGTGGCAACGCCCTTCCGTTGTTGCTTTGTTTGTTACTGAGTGAATTTCACCACGCGTTCTTTTTTTGTGTTTCTCTGGTATCTTTGGAGCTCAATCAAGAGCCTTTTCTGTTTGACTCATGCGTCTGCTTGTGGGTCCTTCATCCTCGTGAGTGGACAGAATATTCCTCCTTCTTTAGTCATCCACAGAACAATGGAATGGAGGAGTGTAGACCAGTCTGGACCACAGCCAGGAGGATATGATTACATTTCCTGAGGACTGTTCCATTTATTTGGTCACATCATTGCTCTGTTTTGATGTTATACTTTCTGCTTCTAACACTACAAACAACTCGACTCATCTCTAAAGTGCAACTTGCAGAGAAGAAGCTGTGTCTATCTGGTGGAGATATCAGCCAAATCTGCAGTAACAAGAGCATCCAGGGGAAAAGAAAACAAAAAAAAAACATGCAGCAGTGTGGAATTTCAGCAGCGTTCTGCTGACTGTGGTGACTGGGGTCATGTAAAAGTTTTGTCTCCTCTTAGGAATTATAATGAAAGAACTGGAGTTTCACTGCTGCACAGCCGATAGCCCTGTACCAGAGTCTAACCCCAGTGTCTGTATATTTCTGCTTCCCCCACTGAGTGTCTGATATCTTAAACAAAAATAGACAAAGACCCCCTTTCCCACATAAGTTTAATCAGGTAATATTTTCAGTTTCTAAAGTCATGACATCAATTTTTTGGGAGCTTCCAGACTGTTTAAGGACATTGAGAACTTTTGACTTGGAGAATGTGACAAAATAAATAAAGCTGAAATGAAATTTGCTCTCATATCCAAAAAATTTCACGCTACAAAATAAGCCATGGGTGGGCTGAAGTGAACTAGCACAGGAAATATGTACTGAAGGGAAACGTCTAGTGAGTTTGCATGCATTTAGTTTCCATATAGTCATGGAAAAAATTATTAGACCACCCTATGTTTTCAACTTCTTGTTCATTTTAATGCCTGGTACAACTAAAGGTACATTTGTTTGGACAAATATAACAAAAATATCTCATAGTAATTTAATTTCAGAGCTGATATCTATTCATTTTTTATGGTTTTATGGATAATAACCAAAATCACATCAATTCTTACATTAATGTCTATAATGTGCTGACAAAAACAGTGCTTTTAGACATTCCATGTCTTCTGTTTTAGTCACATGATACACACAGGAGTTAGTACCGTATTTTTCGGACTATAATATTTGTAATCACTGTTAAGATCAGTTAGCAACCTAAAAAGTTAGTCTTTAAAAACAATAACTGCTGCGGACAGCTTGAGTTGTGTTAGCATAACCGACTCCAGCAGCGGAAAACAAACCTCAAAATGTCAGTTCTCAAGAGACACTTGTCAAACAGCTCCAGTAGCTGAAGTACAAATGAACACAAAGGCTTTGTATTCAGAGTGCTCCACTTGTCTGATGGTGTTTAAGTCTTTCATCACATCACATATATCCAACTCGGTGTCATTCACACATTTCTTTCTCCGTTGGGTTGCAGGCTGTCATATCCAGGATCCACAAGTGGCGGGCTGGCTGCTGGATCCGGCTGATCCAGCGTCGTGCTTCCAGGACCTTCTTAATAAACACTGCAGAAAGCCTCATCCAACACCTGCTGTAGGCACCAGGAAGGTCAGTTCAGTATGTGTTTATTGTTCCAGGAGATGTACAGTTCACATCGCCTACATAAGAATCTTTGTAAGAAGAAGAGTCGCTTTTGCCAACATTTAAGTTGATTCTTTGTTTTTGCACCATATGAAAACTGCAGGAAAGGCAAATTTGAGACTTTTTTCTTGCTCGACAAAAACTCAAAATGCAAGCTATTAGTTTGCTGTAATATATTCATAGTGCATGTTTGTCAGGTTCAGCGTCTCCAATGCATTTTCAGGGGAAGTTACCACAAGCATATGGATTTGTTGCTGAAAGTTGCAAAAAAGAAACGTAATGTTATTAGTATGCCTTGCCATAAAACTGTCAATCAAACATGAAGTGAATATATGAAAAAAAAAAAAAAAGACAAATTAGGCATATTTCCATAAAATGCTTGGAGTGAATAAACTGGACTATTATGTTGGGGGTGTTTTAGCAAAGATTTCACTCCTGTCTCTTAAAGGGGTCATATTTTGCTAAACCCACTTTTATAAGTCTTTGATTCATTTATTTGCATATATGGACCCTGATGGTTCATAAAGTTTGAATGTGAACCCTCCAGGTGCTGCAGAGCTATCGTCATATTTATTTAGACAAAAATCGAGTGGATTTCGACATTACTTTGGCTACAATGATTAACTGCTGTAAACATTCAGATAAAGTTGGGTCAAAGACCTCACAGTAGTTGGGTTTCCATTGCACAAAAACTGACATTAGAAACAGGGAAAAACTGTAGCAAAAACTGTCAAAGATTATAAAAAAGTTTTTATGCTCTTATGAGGCAGTTTTTGAGATGTTTTGATATATAGAAGTACTGTGCAAAAGTGTAATGGAGACACAATTTGTATATTTTCACTAGTCACAGGCATGACAAGTCTGGTGCTACAAGAGGTTCAATAAAGTAGCAGTTCATTAAACGTTCCTCGTGTTATTCGGAAATTCTGGACCCATAACTGGTTGGTGAATGGGCTCTTTGCACAGCCCCACTACTTCCTGAACTTAAAGGGATCCCTGACTATAAAGAGTCGCAGTAATATGTTTGTGTGTAAATCAGTTGCTAATTGTTATTAGACTGTAAACAGTTTTTATAAACAGAAAGGTTTTTTTTGTACATTATCTCCATCAAGTGAGTAATGGCTACTATTAGAGTATGTTAAAATTTGAGAAAACATCAAATTAGCTGCATTAAAAATGTTTTTATTTCATAGCTTTCACACATTATATCACTTTATGATGATGCGTTTAAATACATGTTTCTTTGCATAAAAAACTATGCACAAGTGGGTTTTTTTCATGCCTAAAGAGGAATAAAAACACTCAGGAAAAACATGTTAACTAAGGTTCTCATAATTCATGCATGAAAGGGTTAAAGCAGCTCCTTTATTTCCTGTCTTTCATTATTGGACACACTGATTAATCCAGGTGTGTCTGCTACTTCTTGTGACTAATGTGATGAGACACACCTGGATTAATCAGCGACCATATTAATAATCAATCCTTGTAATTTAGGAGCCATATAAAACCCTTCTTTGGTCTCAAGTGGATTGGACTTGAAAAATACGATCATAACAATCTAGAAATAATGACAACTACAAATTTTTCCTCTTTGTTTTAGTGTAAAAAAGTGAAATTACATAAAAATGTGAAAATTTACAAACTAACTTCCACAAAAAATGTGAATAACCTAAATAAATATGAACAACATGAAATGTCTTCAGAGAATTAAGTGTAATTTTAACAATATTCTACCTTTGTATAAATGATAAACTGAGAGATTGTATTGATGTTAAATGTCAGGTTGTTCATGTCATTCACATTTCTTTAAAGGATAGTTTGTGGATGTTAACATTTTCATAATGTAATTGGACTTTTTCATTGTTATTTTTGACCGGTCCAACTAATTTTAATATAATTATATTTTGTGGTGCCCCCTTGAGGCCACAGTGGCCTTAGCGTTTGGTTATTTTACCTAATGGGCCAGCTGGCTCTGATACTTGTACTGATATGAGCATTGACTTGTAAATCAATTCCGACAACGTTCGTTCCTCTTGGAGAGTGAATAAAGTGTGAAATCATTTTCTCTGTGTCTGATTGTCAGGTTTCTCAGATCATCACCGGCCTCTCTTCACTCTACTGGCTCAATGTGGAGCTGTGCTCTAAACTCCAGGTGAGAGATGCTCACATCCTCACACATAAACCCAGTGCAGCCCTGGTCTTTGCATGCTTTCGAAGACACTGTAAGGACATCCAGCACTCAGTGGATTCCAATTAAAGACAAAAACACTGATCAGTTTTAAATATGAAAAAATATATTGACAATATATTTGGGACAACATTGTTACATCTTTCAACCTGGGGTCTGTTTCACAAAGCAAGTTTAGTGAAAACTCTGTCAACCCTGAGTTTCCCTCAGAGTTTCCCTCATTTCAGGATTAACAGACTCAGAGTTTTTTCACTAAACCTGCTTTGTGAAACAGACCCCTGGCCTAGTCATCTAGCCTGATCTTCTCTGTGAGTGGTCTGAGCGGGGTCCTTCTTTTTATCTCCTTCTTAGCATGTGGCTAAGGGTTCTTAAAGAGTATGCTGTATTCCATATAAAGTCAAATGTCCCATTGTTCCACCCATCCTCCTCCTCCATTATCCATTCATGGTATCTCAGGCAGTCTTGTAATGCTGTGTCCTTACTCATCACTTTCCCTGTACAGTTCTAAAATTGGCACAGGTCAGAGACACAGCAGAGTAGCAGAGACAAGTATTTGTTATGGTGATGTTTAAAGTGATAATATAGTATACAGATTTCTTTGTCAAAGTTCAACTATTTTTTGTGGGGGGGGTGCGTTTATACTCACATTTTTATTGGTGTTTTTTCACATTTTAAACAAAAGATACATGTTCAGATTGTGTATTCCATGTCAGATTTAGATAAACAAATAAAAAGATTAAACAAAGAAATAACAGTCATGATTACCGGATATCTATCATCAAAAATATAATATACATATTTGAGTCTGTCACTTCTCAAGTATCGTTCACTGTGTCATATTTTGTCCATTTCTCCCATTTAGTAAAAAATCACTTGCTTTCATTCTAAGTCCATATGTCATTCTTTCTATCGTGTAAACCTCTCGTGTGATCTCTAACCGCTGGGTTGTAGTGGGTGGTTCAACCTTACATCAGTTTCTCATTATTGCTTTTTTACATATGATCAATAATATTTTGGTTAAATAACCGTGTTTTTCTGTAACACAATTATTCAAACTTCCAAGATACATGACTTTACATTCTCTTGGTATTACATATTTTAAAATATCATTCATTATGTTGTGTACTCTCTCCTGGAAATGGTTCAGTTTATCACACACCCAAAAAAATGTGTGTGTGCTTTGCTTCTCTCTCTCCACATAAGCTCTAACATGTATGTGTTTGTTTGCTCTTCAGTTTAGGTGTAATGAAGCACCAGGTCAGGTTTTTCCATCCAGATTCCCTCCATGTCCTTGTATTTGTAGTTGTGTGTTATGTTTGACACATCTCACACCATTCTTCCAGAGTAATGTTTACGGTCGGGTCCTTCTCCTATTTCTCTTTAACCCTTTAACTACCCCACCAAGAAAAACCTGATGAAAAAATGTTTTGTTTGCATTTCTTATTTTCTTGAGTTTTTACCACACTTACTAACATCATCCTGGAATGTGTCAAAAATTACTAAGTTAATTCTTTCAACATACTTGCGATGTACTACCACTAAATGCTAAATATTTGCCGCAATTGATGAACAGAAGTTTTGATTTTATAACAAATAATCCAGTATTTGATAGTGTCTTAATTTTTCTACTCTTACCATAAAGTGACAAATCAACTATTTCTTTGAACATGTTTTTAAAAGATTATTACATATCTAATTTAAGTGTTTTGTGATATCAAATATTATATTTATGAAGGCCTCTTATACTATGATATGCCCAAAAAGTATTCATATCTTTCATATTTTTTACTAAAAAGTCAAAATGTCTTTAGTGATTTCCATTTTTCTTGGCTCAATTAGGTTCAGATAAGTTAAGTACTCCACTTATTGCAACATAATGACACAAAACGTGCTAAACCATATGGTTGAGCAAGCAGTTAAAGGGTTAATGTACAGAGTAGAATAAGTTCAACTGTTTTAAAGTTTCTTTGTATATCTATTCACTGTGCCACTCACAGGTGACTAGGAGTGGAGTGTTTTTTGGTTTTTAATCACTAAATGACATGATGCTGCAAATATTTCAATACAAGTAACTGTAATATGACAACTCTGATCATTAGTTTAGTTTTAGTGGCGCTGTTCATGGCATACACTTTACTGGTAATTGAATCATCAAGCATTAAAACACATTAGGAATTCATATGTTGATGTGAACTGTGGATACTGTATCCCCATAGAAGATAAAAGTGTCAGAGCCTCACTCTAGTGTCACAGGCACCTCTACACATTTCTCTTAATGTGTCCTGAGTGTGTTCACGTCTGCTATTAAAGCTGAACATTTGAGATGGTGTGTGTCGCAGGATGGAAGTTAGCGTGAAGTCTGAACAGGGCCGTAGATGTACCTGCATGTATGGTCGATCCACATGGTTTTAACGGGTTGTCTGTGTGTTCAGAGTCAGGGCCTGTGGGAACTCTACTCGGAGATGGAACTCAACATGATCCCTGTCCTGTCAGGTAAACGCCACTTTACTGTCTGTCACTGACTAATAAGTTCATACAGTGAATGGAAAAGATGTAATTCTGATAATGATCAACAATGATACTGTTAAATCAACACATTCTGAAGCTTTCTGAATATTGGAAATGATTCATTCAATGCCAATCTTTTCAAACAAGGATTCTATTTGGGGAAAAACAGACAAGTTATTGTAATATTTTAGAAAATATTTATAGAGTGAAAACAGGGATATTGTCTCATATTATCTCTTAGATGCATAAATGGGTCAAATTTGAGTTGGTGACGTTGTTTTCTTGCAATATCTTTTTAATGAAAAGTTATTACATATTCCAGGTATTCCCCAAAAACATGTTATTGATGTCATACCATTTAAATTTGTAAGTTATCTTTTAGAAATTTTATGAAATAATAGTTTTTGTATTACAGTCCCAACCTTCCATAGGCAGGTCAAAATAACCTGCTTTCATTTTCAGTGGAATTTCATGTGGACCTTTAATTCATTCTACAGCAAAGTAAAGGACTCACTCACTGAATCAATGTTGACATTGTTCTGTTACTCTTATATGTATATGTATATATATATATGTGTGTACTTTGAAAAATCTTTCAAACATTAAATCATTCTTGTGTTAAAATATTTTAAAAATTGATTATTTTTGACATGTCAAAATGACACAAGTGGCATAAAAACATTGATTTTAACACGGGTCCTTTTTGACCCATAATACAAGAGTGGAGGGTTCAGACATTCATGCATCTAAAGGTTAAAGTAAGAAATTTACAGTGGAGAAAATGGTTGTTTTACCACATTAATCATAAAAAAATATATATATCTGCACATTTTCTTGTAAGTTTACTTTGTCTCTAATTTGAAATATAATAATCTCTGCGTAAATCTTTTGCAGTTGTATTTCTCATTAATTCAAGTCTTGAACCTCAGAGGATATTTCATTCTTTCCCTTATCAAATAACTTTATTTTGCATGTTTTCCTTCTGCTACTATCCCATTTTTTTGTGTGCATAAACATCTTTTCTTATTAATTTGTATGTTTTCTTTTGTATTTTTTCCTCCTTACAATCTTGTGACATGAATCTTTTTCAACCTAAACATTTCCTAATCCATGTATAGTAGGCCTCTCTGTAAACAGGTTATTAAGATTCATTTAGTAGTTGATGCTTCTTGTTAAATGTATCATTAACTGTTGATCCTTCATGTTTACTGTCGTGTTTTGTGTTTTAGCCATGGAGAGCCATCATATCCACGTGGACAAAGAAGCTCTGAAGAGAACTTCAGACCTGCTCGGGGTAAGGAGACTTTGCAGCACTAACACAAACCTTTGTACTAAATCACATGATGTGGCCAGTGGACATAAAAGGTCCACAGTGGCATTAATATTCAGAGCAGCACCGTTTGTCCAACAGATGGAGTGTTTTTTTTTGGTTTTTTTTTCCCTGCTGCTGCCAGAACAGACAAGAACTGAATACACTAATATACATTGTGCCCAGCTTTGAAAGATAAACAGATTAATTTGACGTCATTTATTTCACTTCTGTCTCACTATTGTCACATCAAACACAAACACGTGTAGTTGTTTAATTGGATTGTGTGATTTTGATCAGAGGAGTTTTTTCCTTGCTGTACTAGTGTTATATGAAAACGTAGCGTCTGTTGAATGAGCTTCATATGTAGTAACACAGTATTAACCCTTTACACAACAAAGTCACAATATTACAACAAGCAAGCTAACTGATACTGTCTACTAATGTTTAAGTTCATTTATTTTAAGGAGAAGATGACAAAAAACCCAAAACACAAAGAAAACTTACATGTAAATATGTTCAGAGATCAATTTTACTAAATGTTATGTAATCTATCCAATATGGCCACCACCCTATGATGTCATTATATGCAAATTAGATGAGTGAATTAACTCCCGTTATAAACTTTTGGTCATATCCAATATTTTCTTCATTTACAGCATGACTTTATCTTTAACCACTTCCAAAAATAGAGCTTTTTGAAATCTTGATATCAAAATTGAATTTAAAAAAAAAAAAAAAACCTCCAGCACATAAAAGGTTAATACACCATTACTGTACTTCAAGAGGGTTCTCAAGTATGAGTACTTTTTTTTTTTCAGACAACTCTTTATCTCTGCTCTTCATATTTCAATGCAAATATTTGTACTTCTTTCTCCTTAAATTTTCCAAACAAACTCGTTACTTTAGTTTTAATTTATTTAAATTTGAAGAGTATCGTCCAGAATATTCATTTGTTGTCATTGCATTTTAACATCAAAACTGATTTGAGCCTAAATGGATAAAACGTATAGAGAAGAATCCATCATTAGACATTACTGAGGACAAACACAAAAACAAAAACAACAGTAACTTTAGACTTGATCATGGGAAAAGGCATCAGTAAAATATTTGTAGCAGTGATGAATGGGCCGTCAGCAGAACAACTTTGAATAACAGTGTCCTCCATCCTGGTGTATTGTATCGCAAAGATGACAATTTAAACAAACACTAACCAATGCAATGCAATGATATTTACCACAATAAAAAACAGGCATTTCTCATTATTGTTTTGTATTCCAGACCCCTGTTAGAAAAGAAACACCAGATTCCAACGTGTCCACATACTTTTGTCCACATAGTGTACATCATCAGCCTGATTTGCGGTGCAAACTACACAGACTACCATGAATTCTTTTACAAAGGTAACTAAATTCCTGGAAATATCGTTGGAAAAGGGGCTTTTTGTGCAGATGATCATGAGTTGGAATCACACAAGACACAACCAGTGAAACCTCAGCTAGAAATCGATTGTTCATTCATTTTCTCATTCATTGATTTTCCGCTTAGTCCTGAGGAGGGTCATGTGAGTGTTGGGGTTCGTCCTCACATGGACAGTCAAACAACCAGTCACACTGACATTCACGTTTTTTAGACACAAAAAGACTCTCCTATTTTAACCCATAAAGACCCAAACAACAGCCATCGAACAACATCATCCACTGATCTAAACTGTTTAATACCTGTTGAGCCAATAATCCTGACAATATAAATAACTGGTGTAAAATATGGTTTGTCGTCTTTTCATGATAATCAGGTATGACCCATTTGGACATACAAAGGCTCTGTAGTTACCATGGAAACACCATCATCTTCTTTAACATTGATTCAACAGTAAAACCCATGGAGTTGGAAAAATGACAGTGGATGGACACACTGGGTTTTATGTTTAGTTAATGATGTATTTTGCTTTAAGTGTGACTTTTTCTTCAGTTTTCTCTGTTTTTGATAGAATAACCCTTGAATTTACTCTAAGCTTTTATGAACATCTACATGATCACTGACTTAAATACAGGAAAATAGTCACAGAAATTTTTTTAGACCACCCTAATTTTTCTTCAGTTTTCTGTCCATTGTAATGCCTGGTACAATTAAAGGTACGTTTGTTTGGACAAATATAATGATAACAGCAAAATTATCTCATAAACGTTTAATTTCAGAGCTGATATCTATCTATTTTCCATGGTTTTCTGGATACTAACCAAAATCACATTAGTTCTTACATTAATATCTATGACATTTTACTGAAAAAACCAGTGCTTTCATACATTCCATGTTTTCTTTTCTGTCTGTTTTAGTCACATGATGCACACAGGAGTTAGGAGTGGACTGCATAACCATTGTTTTTGATGACTTTTCAAGGTCTAATAATTTTTTCTGCAACTGAACATGATTTTCACTGGAAAAAAAGCTAAGTACAGAGGATAATGTTATAATAAATGGCGATTGATCACTTAAGGGAGGGTAAATAGACAGAAAAATGCATTTAGGAAATGCCACAAAATATCTTTATGGATTAACTAGAAAAACTCATCTGATATACAATCTCGGAAAAATTATTAGACCACTTTATGTTTCTTTATATTCTTGTTCAGTTTAATGCCTGGTCCAAGTAAAGGTGCATTTGTTTGGACAAATATAATGATAACTAGAAAAGCACCTGGAGAGCGCAGACCTCTGCCAAGCATGACAGTTTCTCCATATTGTGACTCACACCAAAAGTAATAATCCTACATTTATTTGTATCAGTGCCTTGACTGTTATTTTTTCTGTTTGATTTGTTTTTTTTGTTTTGTGGAGTTTTATTCACAAATCACAAAAATGGTCCTATCTCCCAATGTTAAAGAATCATTTAAAAAAGTCCTGGAATTTCCTCAAAATCCGTCCAGCATATTTTGTCTAAAGTTGCTAACAGACAGACAAAGACAGACAGACAGACTGCCCCATACCTGCCCGTTTTGAGTATTTCTAGATTATTATGATCGGATTTTACTGATCTGACCCACTTGGGATTAAATTAGTCTGTTTGTGGAACCTGAACTAAAGTGAATAATATCTTCAATGTAAGTTTTGCATTAAATTCCTCCTGCGGGCCGGACCAGACCCTTTGGCGGGCCGCATTTAGGAACTGGCACAAAAGTATCTTTGTGTCTGAATGGGTTAACTAGAAAAGCTGATCTGATCGTTGTGGGGACCCAATAGAAACAATCCCATGACACATAAGGCCCACTCAACAGTCAACTCTGAAAACCAAACTGAATTCCAGGTTCCACTGAGGAATACATATGCGTTTACATGAATAAACAATAAATGGAGACACCCAGATTTGGTCGGTCTGGTGACACGTTCAGGGTCAAATCAGATTTGTGGTGCATTCTTGGCTGATTGAAATGTATTATGTGCAGGAGAAAGGTTATATTAATACAAATGGGAGGCAGACAGCAGCAGTATAAGGGGAACAGAAAAAACCTGAGAAGGAGAACAACCCTGACGTATAGGAAGAGGAGAGGAAAATAGAATGAGCTGTTGTCTTCTTCTTCTTCTTCTGGGTAGGGTTAGTGATGTGGTAGGTGGATGTCCTCCGGGGAGCTGTCCTGTTTATGTACAAACAAAAATATCCTTCAGGAGCCGGAATTTTCGATCACAGACGGACATACAGGTGTGTTGGACAGACACGTGTAGGGCTGCATACATATGGATCTGTCATACTGATGTTCTTCAAATCTGGTCCAACTTGTGCAAGAGCCAAGAAGAGGCTTGTTTTGGAGAGAGTGTTGGTGTCTTGTGGTGTTACTATAAATAGGATGGAGTGTCTATTCCCTTCAAGAGGCTGTGCTGCAGGAAAGCACATCGCTGTCTGCCAACACACACCTACCAACACACACACACACACACACTCACTGAGCCGCTGGAGTTTTAGCAGACAGCCACAGTTTTCTGCCAAAATACAAACAAGACATGTTTTACAAATACCCTGCAATTAGCAAACATAAAAACATGATCAACAAACTGAGGATTATGGGTTTTCACTCATAGAATGTACCGGTATATCATAGAAACACACACTCTATTATTAAGTAGTCTCACTCTCTAATTAAATGCTTTGTTTTGTTTTTTGTTATTTATTTATTTATTTTTTACATGTTTGAAATAAAAATTAAGAAAGAAAGAAATCCATTTTTCTGAAATTAATACATAGAATAGAATAAAATAGAATAGGATGGGATGGGATTGGATAGAATAGAACAGAATGGAAAA
>JAPTGZ010024445.1:0-19912 GCA_029814645.1 Fowleria isostigma
GATAGGCTCCATGCGACCCCCGTGACCCTAATGAGGATTAAGCGGGTTAGGAAAATGAATGAATGAATGAATGAATATGTTAGCATTTTGGAGCTTGACGTGAACATATTTTGAGATCAGAGGTTGGCTAATGCTAAGTGCTAATTATTGACCCAGTAAATGGTAACAAAATCATTTTAATGTTATTGTGATCTTGTAACCACAGGTACAGTGGAGCTGTCTTTGGGAAAAAAAAAAGTATTCTATCAAATAGCAAGAAACTCTAAAACTCTGACTCAGACTCTGACTCAGACTTTCATATCAACCTGTCAATCAGAGACACTTATTAGAGGGTACAAATAAAATGAATGAGACCATGAATGAATCCTAGTGGGAAAAACAAGGGGAAAAAAATGTGTTCGGTATTTCTAGAGATTAGTTCAGTATAAGTCTGTGATAGCTGTGGCTTTTTGGAGGTACAATGATTGGCTGTCTGTGGTACTCCAACTTAAAACAAAAATATGTTGGCTTTGTTTCGGAGCCAAGATTCTTGCAGTGGATTAATGAAACAGTCACATTTACCCATTGTAATTAATTTAACGAATAAGTTATTGATATAATCAAATAAATTGAACAACTATTTTTCTATTAATGCAGTCTCTTATTTGGAAAATACAATCTATTACTTCTGGTTTGGTGAAAAATCTGTTGTGATGAATATGTAGTTAACTTATAAAGAGCCAGTGTTACTTTTGTGGCAGTTTCCAAATTATTTTTTGTCTATAGTTAACCTTTCTTACGGGATTCATCACTATTATAATTATCATCTGTGTTTTGCATTTTTTAAAAATATAAAAATCAATTATTTTCTTTGATTATAGCCTACTGATCACGTAGATGTCCATAAAAGCTCAAATTAAAGTTGAGTTATTAAATCAAAACAGAAAAAACTTTGGAAAAAGTGACATTTTTAGCAAAATATCATTTACTGAATGTCAAAACAAACATATCCAACCACGGTCATTTATCAAACTCCATGGGTTTTACTGGTGCAATATTGTAGAAGATGATGGTTTTTCCATGTTCACTGCAGAGCCTCTGAACGTCCAAATGGGTCATATCTGATCATGAAAAGATGAAAAACTGCATTTTATTTATATTGATTATTTACATGGATTGATAGGGCTACTGAATCAACAGGTATTAGATGGTTTTGGTTGTCAGTGATTGTTTGAGTCTTTATGGGGTAATAACTTGCAATGTTTATGACAAAGGAAAAACTACATACAAAGTTACACATCTGTGCAGTATCCTGGGTTCACTCCAAGCTGGGGTCTGTCTGAGTGGAATTTGCATTCTATCTATGTCTGTGTGGGTTCTCTCCAGGTACTCTGGCTTCCTGTCTTCATCCATCATCATGCACCTTAACAGATGAATTGGTCAACCGCCCATTGGTGTGAATGTGAGATTGAATAGTTGTTCAGTCTGTGATGAACTGGCGACATGTCCAGGGTGTACCTCGCCTTCGCCTGTTGGTAGCTGGGATGAGCTCCAGAACCCCACGACCCTCCAGAGCATTGGGAGGTTTGGAAAAGAAAATGAATGAACATCTGTGCACTCAGTTTCTTTCATTCAGCTGCTCTTTGCATTTTTCTTACAATATTTCAATAAAGACAATGTCAGGTTTTACATCAACACAGAAAATAATAGTTTACAGTTATAGACACAACATTAATCTGTTTATCAACCAGAGTGTCACCAGAAGTCTTGGCCTGAAGTCATATCTTTTCTATTCTTTTGCATGCAGGTAGTAGTGTACAGGAAGTGATAGTGGCTGATTTTTATGTCTGGATGTTTTATCAGTCACAGAGACTATAAATGAAAGCAAATATACTGGTTTCTAGTGCTGAGTGATCACAGGGCATACACGATGTATATGTTAAGCCATATATGGAGAAAAAAATATGGACTGAATGTAAAAGTGTCATTTTATGTTTGTTTTTTTTGTGTCAGCTATATTCTTCATTTTAGAAGTGTGACTTTTTTACCTTCTAAATGACACTTCAGCAGATGAGTATAACTCACATGTATTTGTTCAATATTACATGTCAGCTCACACCTTGACTGACAGTGCAGGGGGAAAGTCTAATGAGATGCACAAAATGCTGCAGGATGCTCTGCTTACGGACGTGCTCTGTAAAACTGTTTACTCCTCTCTGAGATGTGATTCTTGATATAAAGGACAGTCACGCTTTATGCAAGGTGTTACTTTGTCCTACCCTTCCTGTCCTGCTTGAGATAAATTTACACGTTCGCAGTGATTTCCACACTAAACGCTTTCTCGTCTCTTGTCAGGACGAATTTAGACAATGTTCCACTGGTATATTCATTTCTCTCTAATCGTCTTTCCTCACCTGTCCTTGTATTACCTGTCCCCTACCCATACCTCCCTCTTTCCTCATCTCTCTCGCTCCCTCTCGCTCTTTCAGCTGAGTGACTCGTTGAGATGGACGTAATGAGACAGGTCCATGCAGGGAGGGAGATGGAGGCAGCGCTATGAAGGAGTGCAGCCGTAAACAAGGTGAAAAATAATCAGGTGACGGTGGACTGCGGCTCTCTGAGGGCCCACTGCAGCCACAGGCGCAGCAACAGCACAGCCATGCAACCATACATCACGTTCTCCTTAGAAATGACTTTTTTACCTTCAGTCAGCTCTTGTTAGCTCCCTCACAGTTCAGCTTTTTTTGTTTATTTGTGTTTATGCCTGTCTTGATTTACCACTGACTCGACTTATTACTTGTTTGCTCTCAACCAATTTGATTATTCCTATAAATCATTTTGTACATCGCAGACTGTGACCTTTGCAAGTGCAAGCTGTAGGTTCAGTGTGCAAGATGTTTTCTGTGTTATTTCAGTAGCATTGCTTTAGAAACACACAGAAAATTTAATTAGATGGAAGAATGGATGGATTTTAACAAATTCAATTAGAGCTAATTTCAGTGATTTAATAATTTGCTTTGCTGAACGTGTACAACTCATCTGTTTAGTGTTGTGATAGTGCTACACTTATTAAATGTCGCACTCAGTCAGACTTATTTGTTTATTAAAATCACAGCTTATTATCTGAATGCATTAACTTAAAGCCTTGCCTTCATGTCCAAAGGCAAACTGTGTGGAGCAGGGCCATATCTTGCTATAGGTGAACTAGGTCAATGCTTAGGGTCCCCAAGCTACCAGGGGGGTCAAAGCTGCATGTTAAACCTCACCTGAGGAAAATTAAAATGCCCTGTCTTTATCTGTAGCTGTATCTATCTCGTGTTTATTACATTCCTTATATACTTAAAAAATGAACATAGGATATAAATAAAATAAACTGCAATGATAAGCTGTTGCTGGTGTTTTTGTGTCATTATTAGGTCGTATTTGTAGCGGGCCGCTGACATGTATGATAGGAATGACTGACAGCTACCCATCTACCATTCCCATTAGCAAGAGTATTAAACAAAACAAAGTAAGTTCTCAGCAATTGCTGTATTTTCTTATTTAAAGTAAACATTTTTTATAAACTCATTGTTTTGTTCATTGGGGTATAGGGGATTGTTGTTTTCCTTGTATTATAGTTTTTATCAGTTTGACTTAAGCCTGAGTGGCTCAACTTAAAATGTATAATTTTAACTGTAGCCTGTTTTGCTCATGAAGTGTAATGGATTGTGTCATCTTAGTCGACCATCTAAAGGGTTAAGAATCTCTTCATCGTAGTTTAGTTTAGTTTATTTCGAGCTTATGCACTTTGACAAACTAGGGCCCCCCCAAATAGCATCTTGCTTAGGGTCCCCACAAAGCTAGAAATGACCCTGGTATGGAGCCTTGTGCTTGCTCAAGCAGTGCACCGTCTCTGCTTTCTTTGTATTATTTATTGAACATGGCTGTACTGTATGTCCACACACGTATTCACAGAAGAGGCTTACTTCTCTCAGGAGAATCCCTGTTGTGTTCACATTCACTTCTAGCTTCCTCAAAGAGCAGACAGTGTGACCACATCCACTATCTGTGCATAAAATCTAACAGCTGCATACGGGCCCTTCTTTAATGAATCTGAACTAATTGTATTACCAGAAATTAAGCTAAATTACCTAAAATGCTATGGAGATGATAAAAATCTCACTCATGTGGCCTTGTAACAGTACAAGTTGAGAAATCCAATTTCAGCTGTGATGATATCAGCTCATAAATAGAAGTCCCAGTTTGTTCCAGACTGTAGTTCAGATCAGGCCACTTGATTTTATAGCAAGGTGTCCGGTCATAGCGCTGAACCGCAGTGATGGACGACCTGCCCTTATGGCCCCCAAAGGCAATTAAAAGAGGCTGGTGGGCAGCCATTCAATGAGTAAAGCCACAGAAATGTTAAACTTCAGGAATGTCTCCCAAAAGCATTATTCCCTGTGAACTCTGGTTGGGAGCTGTGTACAAAGTGCATGGAGGATTCACTGATGAGCAGCAGCTTAGTGGATTTTAACTCATTTAAATAATAGTATTTATTCAAGACAGCTGATTTCTAAAAAAGATCTAAGTGAACTTTTATGTAAGACTCATGGGAAATAACATTTTGTAGCTTAGCGGGAGCAAGCTGTCTTTTTCCGACTTTCCAATTAGAAGTCCAGTAAAACTTGTATGACTGATATTACATTTACTTACACACTATGTACAAACTATAACTCAAAGGTAAATATGCCCAGGTATGTTTGTCTGATACTGTCCAGCCACAGCAGTCAAATCAGTCCTGATCATAGGCATGCTCTCATTCTTATTCTTGTATTATTGTAAATAAAATGTAAAAGAGTCACAAGAGGAAGCTTTACGGATTCCCACTGATCAGCAGAATTCATTAGTCAAAAAAAATGCCTGAAGTAATGTTGCCGTGCCTGTATTGGATATAATTATTAGATACTATAATTATCTATTAGATATAATTATTGGTATCAGATGTATTTTTTTCTTTTGTGGGTATATGCAAGTTGTTTTGATGAATAAACTATTAGAAATAATATTGTGTAATGATGACAGTTGTCATATTTTATAAATAAAACAATGTACAGTCCTGGACAAAAATCTTGTCGCATAAGTACACAATACTGAAAATATCTAATATCTGGACTTTTGATTATGTAATAAAGATCAGCAATGACTCAAAATAATTCCAAAGAACTAGAGATTCTTACATGCTGGAGACTGGTGATGTTCATGACAAACCCAGGTCTGGCAGACCCACAGGACAAGTGCTCCAGAGGACAGCCTATTGTTTTGACCATCTAAAGCCAAAAAACATTTTTATATTTTAAAACCATAATGCAGTAATAGATTGAATCATTGCTTGTTTTTTATACAAAAAGGAAAAGCTATTGTAAGGAAATTGTATCTTTTAGAAAAAGATACAATTTCTTGACTATAGTTTGATTATAATTTGCAACAAAACTTTGTCCGGCTAGAAATTGATTTGTTCATCATTATCAAGCTATAAATATTTCTGAAGTTTATGAAATTTCATTTTGGTAGAATGTAAATAAAGTGCAGATGCTTTGCATCTTTATGAGTGACTAGTGACTCCAATCGGCCAATTAGCAGTAAAGTTATTAGCTGTTATAAATATGATGGATACATTCAACAAGACCTTTGTCCAGGACTGTACAAGCATTTGCATTAATAATTGTTTTTCCTGTAACTGACTGAGAGTATTCCCCTGTACAGACCTTGCAATCACATCAGTCTTGGCCAATTCAGTCACATGCAGACAGCTCTAATGCAAGCTCCGATCACACTCATCCAATCACTCTGGACACATTCAGCGGTGGTCTGGGAGTTTTCCATTCTACTAAGAGTCTGAACGGGTATGTGTCCTGAAATGTCTTAAATGAAGAACTGCTAACTCTGCTGACATGCTCTTGGCAGTTGCATCATATTAAAGCTCTTAAGACATCTGTATTTTTAATAATACACACAAAGATGCCTTAAAAATGAATCACAGGTGTAGTACTACCTGAGAAAAATAAACAATGTTGTTTTTCTTCTTTCTGAGGATTTAATAATTGCCAGAGCATGTAATATGCAAGAGAGCCACTGAGAAGAAATAGAATGGTCAAATATTTAAGGTGTATTGATTGATTTATGGTGTCAGTATATGCAAATGAATCATAGGCAAAAAATACTCCACCTTAAAATCCTCCGGTCACCTTCAAGCATCACAGTGAATTAAATTTGCAAAGAAACATTACAAAGCTAACAAGCTGAACTTGAAGTGACCATTCTGTGTGTTTTAGGCTGCAGATGAGCCGCTTTATTTGCAAATCGAGTAGGGAAGTCAGATCAGATGCGACACGATTGCTCAGGACTTATCTGGCGATGCTTTCTTACACCAGATGTGAAGTGTTGCACTTACAGCTGGGCACTTGTATTCCGATATCTCAGGATAGGTGTTAGTCCAGGGCCTGTTTTGATGAAAATCACGTTATTGTGACGTGACCTTCAGTCATCCTGCTTTTTCCTTAGAGTTTGTTCTGTCTCCATAGTGCATTTGAAGTCTCACAAAGCGTCTTAATGTAGTCTGTATGTTGATGTATTAGCTGTAGTTTAGTGTTTTAGCAAATCCTGACACATTTACATTGATTTTGAAAATGTCACATTTGATTGATGTGTGCTGGCCCCTATACATAAACAAAGCACAACATATCACACAGGCTTGCATTTCAATGTGTAAGACCTCTGATAACCTGAAAACTGGGTTTATGTTGCATTGGCAGTGACTCACCTTTCAGTGCCACGTGAGAACTATCAGAGAAGAAAGCCTTAAAATCAAATATTTTATGTTGTGCATCCATTGTGACAAATTTTCCTTGGAGGTGACTCCTAGAGGACTGACTCTCATGCATTTTTTTTTTCATTTTACTGCATTTTCTGCAGTGTTATTAGATATACAGTAAGCATCTGGTCTCAGTTTCATTCCTGTAAAAAGGAAATTGAGTAATGTGGTTGGCTTTGATCTTTACCACAGTGCTGAACAACACTCCAGCGTAAACAATAAAGGTAAGACCAGCCAATCGCATCGTTTGCTGGTCCCGCTGCTACAAAGCTGTTTTTTCCCAACTTGTGCTATAATCAAGGTTGCAGAGGCTGGATCGATGTGGTCATCCAGTTCTGCTGTAAACCATTTATTAAAACATCAAATACTCCACCCCGGTGGATGTGTGCCCAGTGATTACCTTTGCAAATCAATTAAGCCACCAAGTAATTGATTGGATATGAGTGCACGGTCCAGGATTTAGTTTTTTTGGAGCAAGTGAAGGTCAACGCGTTTGTACCAGCTTTTCTTTGGATTTCTTTCTTTCTATTGAAGGAAGTAGAGTGCAAACATGAAGGGCTGAATCAATAGTTGAGGGATTGGATCTATGTTTTTGGGTCTTTGTGTGTAAGGGAATAGATTGTAAGGCTGTAATCAATCAGTAAACTTGTATCACACTTTAACTTGAGCTGGATATTTCTGACTTTAACAGAAATACAGTACCTTCTATTATGACAGTCAAATGTTTACTCAGTGAGACACTGAAATAAAGAAATAACAAAAAAAACAAAAAAAAAAAAACTGAAAATATTACCATGCATCACTATTTGCCAGTGTGTTTGACTAAGCAGTAGTAATGTTTATGTACAGAGTCAATTTCAAGCTTTATGAGCTTTAGTGATTCATACAGCAGGCTGTGTCTTACAAATACTGATGGGAGTTTGTGGTCAGTGGCCTCTGAAGCTGGAAACAAATTAAGGCAGATGGTCAGTGGGTTTCTTTTGTCTGGTACCGTCTGAATTGGAAAATAAAAAGCAATAGAGATTATGGACAACCTGTTGTAGAAGTGCTGAATTCCCTGCAGCATAAAGATGTGAACGTCAATGCAGTTAAAACCAGTTCATCCACACAGTGCATCATGAGTTTCATTAAAACAGGTACCAGTCAGAGCTGTGGTAAACTCAGCTCCACATAAGTGGTCGTATCCTCTGAGGCCTTTGCCATTACACTAGAAGAGGCAGGTTTTCCAAGAAGGCAATTATTCATTAAATTAATGTGGAAACAAGGTTCTGGTGGTTGTGTACTGATGAATTACAGTGGCCAGTAATTTGCACGGTAATTAAAGATTTGAGCTCCTTGCTGCACAGTGAGCATAAATCACATTTGCAAAGATGTCGGGCTGAATCTGTGAAGCACTCCACCTCGTTACAGCCAAACTATGTGAGTTATAATGTGTGTGAACTTAAACCTTTATCAGGAAGACTTTTCTACCACCCACTAAAATGTACTGCAGTGTTATTTCACCAGCAACACATTCAACATCAGCAGTAACAATCTGAGACGCTCCTTTTTATCCACTAATAACTGGCTGGGTTGAAACCATCATTGCTTAAAGCAGACCGGTGTCAAACTGATGCTTCTAAATTGGTCAGAATAAGGTCCCTATAGTTGAACAAACATGTATTAGTGTCTCCAACTCTTTCTTAATTCTTCTTTTGGCGCTGCCTGTGCACATATTAGGATTTTTTTTTCCCCCCCTGTGACTGTCACGCATTGGTCTAGATAACACATTAATTCTCACTTCCTCTCAGTGAACAACTGTTAAAATGTGTATGCCAGGATAACTTGGCAAAAAATTAATAAGGAACACAATGAGCATGCTTAGTCATAATTTAGTTGTGGTAATTTTCAGTGAGTATCGTCACTGATTGGAGTCATTTTCAAATAGGGGAGCAGACATTTGATTAGTACATTGGGTCATTTAGCTTTACATTCAGTCTTTCTATTTCTTAGTTTACTGCATGTGCCGACAAAAATGCTTTAGCTGTCTTTCCCAAAATGTGTGTGTTGTCACTACACAAAAAGCTGGTTGTTTCACATGGCATTGTGCTGTGGAGTGGCAAGTACTGAATTGAGTATTATGTCATTTCAATGAAAACTGGATCATTAGAAAAATCCCATCACTTTGAAATGCAGCTGCTGCATGCAAATACCATAAACATAAATCGCCCCGAGCAGATAATTGTAAGCATGGGGATAAGTTTGCATATGAATATCTGTGTTGCAGGGCTAAAATAAAGCTGATGGTTGAGGGTATTCACTTCAATGGAAAACTCAAGATATGCCTTCTTTGCTTGGCTTTTAATGATGGAAACTTTTTCTTTATTACCTGGATTTATCAAGTCAGGATTATTTATTTTTCTCTTTTAATGGCATGCATTTCATGAGTTTAAGTGTGCAAACATTGCACTGGAACTTCTTCCCACCCCTTTTTGGGCATGTTAGATGTTAAACTATTGTGCTGTTTTTCTGTCTAAGATTGTCTTGATTGATTTTTGCGTTATTCTGTTTTACTTGTTTACTTATATGTTAATTTTCATTGCATGTTTGGAATAAATTAGTAAATCAATCAAAAATCATTAAGTGTGCTAACATTTTGCTATATTTTGTGTTGGTCTTCCACAGTGAAGTACACAGGGCTACATTTTGTATGAAAGAAGCTATGTAAGTACATAGAAACAGAATGTTCTATTTGACTCTGATTCTTGGTGACTCCATGTACAGCAGCCTGTTCATTGATTTAATAATTTGCTGCACAATCCTATGCTGAAGCTGGAGCAAAGACTTCATCTTGAAATGACGTCCACTCTTCAAATAGAACATACTCGAACCACTGAAGAGTGATATGAGAACAGTGAGGTTGACAGTGAAAAGGAGATGTGCAGATCCTGTCCAACATTCCCTTCTTAATGAACTTACATCCTGTGAGATTTGCCTCGGCCTTTTTTTTTTCTTTTTCTTACACTGACAAAGTTAATTTCCACAGTCTTTGTCAAACAGCATTTTCAGCGCTTGCCATTGTTTAATTAAGAGGAGGTGTGCAATACAAGAGCATGCATACTCGGGCTGGATGAAGGAACTCCTCCTGTGGGACTTCATTCGGTTTGAGAGACTCGCGTGGGTGGAAGAGAGGAGATATGCTTGCCAGAGAAACGTACAGTACTCCACCAACACAGTAAACGCCCGAGGGAGTTAAGGCAAAGAATTCCTCCTGGATTTTCTCTTTCAGTCTCTTACACTCCCGCTTTCTTGCTCCCTCTTCTCTCTCTCTCTCCTTCTCATTTGGTTGTGGTAATTCATCATGGAATATCAAAACCATTCAAAGCTCAAGCCCAGAAATGAAGGCTTCGGAGGCTATGAATAATTGGTTTCCGTGAGGTGCCACCATCCCTATTGAACCTTCTTGACTTCGTGTTCCTCGCAGTGGCAGTACGTACGATAAAGAGACAAGAAACCCCCAGAGACATGGAGATCAGGACGACTGAGTGGACCAAGAGGCATGAGTGCACCCAGAACATTCAAGGAAACTACAAGATTGTGATTTGCTTTCTTCCTTTGCATGGCTATGAAAAAGATGAATTCGCATAGCATCCCTTCTGACAAACATGTGGGATCTGTAAAATAAACAATTTTGTGAATCATTGTTGACCTTGAACATTCATTCATCGTACGAGATGTTATGACAGCATGACAACAAAGCTTACATATCAGGAAAACATGTTATTTTTTACCCTGACAAAAACATATACAAACACTCAGACATGACAGAATATCTGGTTCTTCACTAACTTCTGCTTTATAGCTAGTCTTGTCTGCTGTGAGCAAAAACAAGGTTCATGAGAGCACTGACGATTAAAGGAACAGATTGGATTCATAAAACTAAAACCTTGAAGTAGCAGATGCTAAAACAACTGAGAGGAACTAGAGGTCTCATCCATTATATACATAGAAATATTAATTATCTCAGCTTTAAGTATCCTCATGAAGAGCACAGAAACAAATGAGCCCAGAGGAAAACCACTGAAGACTGCTTTGAAGTGCCCGTCTACTGTTTTATAATACACTATTGATGTGGTTTTACTTTGAATCACAATAGAGACTTTATCTGAGCTGAGAGCTTCTGTGACTTGCAGAGCACCAGCAGCTCTGAACTCCATCTGTGACTTTCACCAGACAGTTCCTGTTGCCTGGTGCGATCACACAGATCATACACGCCGACAGATCCGACAGCCAGCAACAGGCTAAGGAGGACAGGACCAAGCATGCCCTCTGGTTTTAACTGACAGTGCTGCATAGATGACTGAGGCTCTCAATTTACTGCGGTGTCTGCTCCTTCTAACAGCATCATCCAGCCAAGCCAGAGGAGCTGACCATTAGTTTATCTTTTGAGTAAAGGTCCAGGACATTCAGGTCTTCAATACCATCCTTATTTCTACTGAACGGGTCACTCACAGATTTAAATAATAGGTTTCTGATTTTTTTTTGGATCATGACCATTCAGTTCTCTCAAAGAATAAAATTTTGTATGCTGTATTGTTGTATGTGCAAACTTAATGACAATAAAGTTTGATTTGGTTTGAATATCAGTATTCATTATATCAATCACAAAGTTTCTTCTATGTCTTTTTCCCTTACATCCAGATTTTTATCCCTTTTGAAGAGAGAAGAATCTTTCATTTGTAAGTATCTTATACATGTGCACACATGCAACACACATTGAAATGGACCCTCTACCTATAACTCACCACTAGCTGAACATGCAGGAACACACTACACACAGCAGACTAGGTGAAGTGGATGTTAGGCACCCGGGGAGTAAATAAGGGTTAAGTGCCTTGCTCAAGGGCACATCCATTTCTCTACTGTTCCAGGAAATCAAACTGGAGCTCCTCACTAGCCACTTCTTCAACCTTCTAGACCCCTGTAGACTGTCTTACCAAGAAAGTATATAGTCATAGCGCATCATTTTGTATCAGTACAGTATATGATATTTTATTTTCATACATTTTCTCATTAACCAAAGAAAAATCACAATGCTGTAAACTAATCATTTTAAAGAGAAGCCAAATATGCTAATCATCATCACATTGTTCTGTTCATTTGTAAATTCTTCCAATACCATTGATAGATCTTAAAGCTAGTAAAAGGCCATAAATTAAGGAAACACTTTTATTGCAGATAAAATTGCTGTTATTACACATGCAAAATTTTAACTTTATGATGTGTATTTATTACTTCCGTGTGTTGTTACTCTTCAAATAAGTAATGCAGTCTTGTTCCTCTGCAGGGACAAAAAGGTAAATCATTGTTTTAGTTTGTCATTGGCTAAATATCACTTCCCTGAAACCAAGCTTTTTTATTCTCTGCAGAGTAAAACAAATAAAGGAAGAAAGGAAAGAAAGTAGTTTTTATTTAACAAGTTTTCCGTCAGACTTCACATTTATTTTAGCTTCTGTTTAGTATCAAATGTCAAAAATCAAACGGCAAATGCAAGCAAAGTTTTTTTTTTCAAATTTTCTCCAGTTATAAATGAAACCTAATATCCCTCATCCATCCATCCAGCACTTCAAGGTCAGCTGGACCCATCCACTAATTTTAACTCCAATTGATCAAAAGGTGGGATCGTTAAAAATAAAAAATAAAAAAGCTAAGCTGGCACAGGGATGAATGTTTTATATACACTCAACTGTCTAAACATAGTTTCTGTAGAGAAGAGGAGCTGAAGTGTTTGAGTTCAGTTTAGGACATTATGTGTATCCACCTTTGCATTTAATACAGAGATGATGAACCATGAGGAACATTTTCATATACTGAAGGTGAATTCACACCTACTTTGTTTGGTCTGTTTAAAAATCTGACTTTTTTTTTAGGTGTGAATACAAACACACAAACTCTGATTCAAAACCACGAAGTGGGATCCGCTTCCAAATGGACTCTGAGCCGGTTCATTTCTGGCATGAATAACTGGCCACAAGCTGAAACAAACCGAGGAACCATGCACCTTTTTGTGTCTGATGAGCCACTGTAGCCACTGGAGGTGGCCAAGCTGCACGAGTAACTGTGGATAGATGTGGAGCAATGAGGAGACTAAACATCTCATTGACATTTGGTCAAATGCTCATGTTACGAAACTGACTCTGAATGACCTGACCTTGCCAGTTAACATTATTTTTGTAAATTTGTGTTTGTAAAAATCGAGTACATATTCTGAAAACGATAACAGTACATAAGACCTCCACGCTTGTTTTCATCAACACCTGCCATCTCTGATTCACCCCACCCATGACTTTTCTGTCCAATGCCAGCACTGTTCGTCACATGTACAGTTCTGTTTACAAAGTTTGGTCCACTAGCAAAAAGTGCAATGAGAATGTGATCTGAAACAAAGGAAAAAAAAATAAAATCTGCTTTGATCCGAATCAAATATGCAGACCAAAGGACTTTCTCAATGTGAATACACTCTTACCTTGGTGCCTGTAGCTGAGCTGTTACTGTGTTCATTTGGTATTTGTGAGCGTGGGGTATATCCCGTCATTTGGCTGATGCTCACAGGTGCTTACTATGCAGTGCTCTCAATAAAAGAGCCAGCACGACATGGAAATGAGAGACCATCAATGTACTGTATCACAGCAGCAGATGGGTGTCCACTTGAGCGCTGCTGCTGGCCAAGGTTCCTGTCTGCAAAACAAACAGTCTGTATATGCTGGAGTGAGGGGATCAGGGCTGGAGAGCTGTGCCTCTAATAAATCCCATGGCTTTGTACACTCATGAATACACAGCGAACAGAGGTTTAGTGAGGTCTGGATTTCCTGTCATTTTCACATATGTTGAGTAGCGGGGCACATATTCATTAGCGTCGCTGTTATCTAACTCTTCAGACAACATTAATGAGGGGCTGCTATACAGTATAATTAATTGAACATGTTTCACTGCAGTGCATATTCATTGTGACATCAATAAAAAGTTGTCTAATTCCTAAAAATGACATATACCTAATTAGTCTTCGGTGATATGAATGCAACAGTCTCAGTTGTAAACATTTGTTAGGACTCAATATGATGGATGACTGTCAAGTGCAACCATGAAAACAGATTGGCTTCACTAGTTCTTGACATGACATTCATGTGTGACAGTCAATACCATATCACACATGACAACCTTGATTTACAAGTAAAGGTAAAGCCTCATTTTGTTGCCCCTGCATTTTATGACCTGAAGGGATATGTGGGGAAAAAAAAGCCTCATTGTTCATTTCAGATGGTCTGCCTGGTTTTGACATCATTATCTTTACACTGCTTTTTTAAACGCCCTTCCATCATCCTTTAGTTAAATAAACTCACCATTAACAAAGGTGTCAGTGTAGGCTAAAGCAAATTACATTTCATGTGTCCAGATGTTATTAATGTACTCCATCCCTGCATGTTGTTTTTTTGCAGTAGTTAATTACATTCTACTTGCATCCTAAGTATGAAATATCTGATTAGACAGAATGAAAAATAGGCAGTGTGAAAAATACTAAATTACAATTTAGAATATTAAATATTTAATGCACCTTAATGTATGGCAGGATGTTTATTCAGTGTTACTTGTTGACTTGATGTTTAATTTCTTTTTATGAAGTTTAAACAGCTCATAAAATCCATTGCCATTGGTCAGCAGATTGACTCACACCAGTTTGTCTCTTTAGAGGACATTAAACCTCATCTGTGGCATGAACCTCAGTTAACGCTAATGCAACTACTGCAGCAGCATCCCCTCCTCCCCTCCACAGAGCCCAGCTCTGCGTCCAAATAGAGTTGTCGAAACAAGAGAATCCCAGGCTTAAAGAACAAAAGAAGAGGCCAAGTTCGAGCGAGACGAAGGGAGTCTGTGAGATTAGGGCCGTCAATCCCAGCATCTTTAGCACCTAGCCAGGCCTCCTTGTGGGATCAACCACAAAGTTGTAATAGAGGCAAAGGAACTTTTCTAGTCCACTGCCGCACTCCGCCCTACACACTTCCCTCCCATCTCTGCCTCGCTGCAACTCCAGGACTGAGGGTGAGAGAGATTTAGGTGGAATGAGTGGGTGAGTAGGTGGGGCATTCAAGAACTTTCCCTGAACTCGCGCTGGCTTTGAGTCTCCTACTTTCATCTCAGGTCACTGTCAGTAAAGGGTTTATCTCGTTAAAAGAGGCTCGGCAATGAAACAGGGACCACTGCTGCTGAACACTAAAGGCCGTGCTTTTGGTGCCATGCAGGGGATAGCTTTTCATCTTTATGCTTTTCTTTGTACTAAATATGGGTCATTTAGTTCTGGGATGCGGTAACCCCGTGGTCTCTACCTGACTAATTAACTTGTGACAGGAGAAATTCCATAAAGCGTGAAATTGTGAGGCACAAAATGGATTGCGCACAAAATATCTAATCCTGTATTTTACACTTCATAATTGAACGAGTTAAATAAGAAAAGCCACCACATGGGAATAGAAAGAGAAAACTCTATTATGATTATGGAACCAGGCACATTCAGCAGCTAGTCATGAACGCCACTGCCAGAGAATACAGTATCTCACCCACGTCTTGATGAATAGGAGGCATACCTAGACATACATGTTTGGATCAGTCAGATAAAGACACTGTCAGGAAACAAAGACCTTGGCAAATTTGACAAAAGACACATCTATTCAATTCTGATGCGCCACCAGAAATCTGACAAGTACTAAAACGACTTGCTTTCATGAAAGGCCTGTGTTTTCTTACTCTTGTGTTATTTGGTTACTGTCAATCTCCTCTCAGTGTTGCTGTTGCAAGCCTGGTTTTATGATAGCAAATTCATCCCAGGCTGGCCACATAATAAACCTGAAGCACTGATGGTAGACACAATGGCAAAGTAAATGACTATCACAAACTCGGCTTTTTCTTTGGGCTGTCGACCAGCCCGAGCTGCACACAGGTAAGTTTGATGACACTGATGGCTCACTCAAAACATCAATGCCATCCATTTGTGCATTTGTTGTAATAGATGTAATGCTCAGCAGCATCTAATTTGATCTTGCTTTTACCAATTTTGAGGCAATTTTTAGCTTAACAATAGAGTGAGAAATTTGTGTCAGGCAGACAATGAAGAGACAGCTTTGAGGGAAAATGATTTCTACAGACATAATGCAGCGCCAGATGCCTTGGTGTTCATTGTATCTGTGCCTCTTTAATTTGGTCGCTAAACCTCGCTAGAGTATAATGCAAAGCTGCTCACTTTTCTGAAAGCAAGGATTTGACAGCTTTTTCCCCCACAAACCAGTGCTGATATAAATGGTTGTAGCATAAAATTAACATTAACACTGCATGTCAGATGTTTGGGCTGAACTTTTTGCATTTGTTTTTACAATGTGGTTACAGTCTAATATGTATTAATAAGAATTAATAAAGGTGCCACATGTATTATTTCTACTTTAAAATATTCAATTATGACCTAATAGTATCATTAGAGCATTTTGAAGAGACCTCTGATTATAGAAATATGAACTGAATATACAGTCATGGAAAAAATTATTAGACCATCAAACGTCATCAAAAACAATGGATATGTAATCAAGTATTGATTCCTGTGTGTATCATGTGACTAAAATAGACCAAAAAGCAAACATGGAATGCCTAAAAGCATTGTTTTTGTCAGTGCAATGCCATAGATGTTTTTTTTTTTTTTTCTGTACTGTATTTACAAAAAGTCATATGGATTTATGTGACTACTAGAGGGAGAAACTAATGCCATGAGGTCTTCAACCCAAGCATCACAAAGTAATAAGATGTGATGAGAATCAATAAGAAAAACTTGTAGAGTTAAAGTGACAAAGTGCTAAAAAGTGGCAGCACTGGCGTTTTTACCACTGGACACAGCTCTAAGTGAAAATAATGCAGTTTGATAATGAAATCACAGTTTTACATGTCTTTATTCTGACTGGACTGACTAATGCTTTTTATGACCATTGTAAATATGTTCATGTTGACCTATGTGTGCTTAGGTAAAAAAAAGTTAGTAAACAGCCATTTAGTGGTTGCCATGGTTGTAAAATGGAAATTTATTAATATTTATAATAATCTTACAAAGACACAGCAAATGACCATGCACATACTGTGGTGGTAACTCTTCTCTGGCATCTTTACTTCTTATTTGTGGTTTGGTTTTACCTTGAAATATATGCTTAAAATATTTGTGTGACTGTGTCCCTGATGATCACTGTTCTGTCGGTTCCTGCTATTGCAGCTATACTGATGTTTTTCTCCAGACTGCTGTATTATATAAATAAAAAAAACTCCCCCCCAGCTGTGAAAAAAAGTTTAACCCTCTAATGTTGGTCTCTTAGGAATTTGCTGCGAAAAGATGCATAAAGGGGGATGCGCTTCCCTACCACGGAGGCACAGGAAGTAAAGTGTTATATCTATAACCAGGACCAATCCCTCCTGCTTCCTTTGTCTTATCCGCATGTAATCCAACACTGGCCTGTGAGGGATGTTTCACAGAGCTCAGGGGAACGCGCCAAACAGGCGTGATCCATCTTGGTGCTAATTAGATACGTCTCAGTTTTATTGGCGTGAGAAGGGCCGGATACTGTTTATAACATCAGCTCTGGTTGGTGTACGTGCTCAAGGATCTATTCCTCATCAAATTTCTGATAACTAAATATAGCAAAAACACCCCTGGGGGCAGTCTTAATGACATTAATGAGTACAACAGTGATGCATTACTGTAGCACCTATAATAACAGTAAAGGATGTCCTCTGGGGGCTTCAGCTTGGCTTAGCTGTGACCCGTGCATCTGGTCTGACTGAAAGGTTTTCTCAACAAAAGTGTGTGTCAAAAAATAGTGAACATGTCTTTAGCCATTTATATTGTTAGGTGAATGTAACACCTGTTGATTAAGTTATACCAGTCATCACTCACACTGATTATGTTTCAGCTGTTTTAAGGTGTTTCTAAGTGCAGTAAAGGAATCATTTCCAATATTTAAGCCTTTCACACTCTGTTTCTCAACTGTGTATTTCTGTAAAATGAAATGCAAAAGTGTTGGAGTTGCATCTCTATCTTATCCATTTCATACCGACTCGTACTTGCACTCATTCACACATTGATACAGTTGTGAAAAGGTCATGGGGAACAACTCAAGGTTCAGTATCTTTCTCGAGGATGGTTCAACATATGGACAGGAGCTGGGAATTGAAATGGCTGGTAGATAACTCACTCTGCTTCCTGAGACTTCACCAAATACAGGTATTTAATGAACAAAAAATACTATAAGCTGGTGAAGTATGGGAAGAAGGTCTGGTTAATATACAAAGCTGCTCCATCAAGTCTAGTCATAGGTTAATACATTAAAGCTCTTCATAGACTGCATTACTCCAGAACTGAACTCAGTAAAATACAGAACCAGTTAATCTTATACAGATATGGTACTTCGTCAGGATCACTGACACATTTATTCTAGCAGTGTCCAGTATTCTGGTGTTTTTGTGGTAATATAAACTGATTTACAAAACATTATAGTGACTGACATCCAACCAGATTGTTATTGGGAATTTGTGGTTGCTCTGATTGGACTAAAGCCTTTTCATCCCATCAGGTTCTCATAGCTGCTATGGTTTATGATAAAGAAAAGTTAATATTAGACTGGAAGAACCCTTCACTTCCATGTTTTAAGGGGTTGCTGACTGATTTCTATTGCTGAAATGGAACAAGTTTGTTTTCACAGACGTAACTTGAAAGTTCTGGAAGCCGTTTGCTGGCACTGTTCAATGAAATAATCACCAGAGTTTAATATACTGATGAAGCAGAACTATTGAACCTCCAAATGTTGCTAAATGGCTAAGATTAGCAAAAAAATAAATAAATAAATAATTCAATCATACATCATTTAAAGACAACTGATTCAAATACTCATTTGTACTGAAACAAGGTATTTTATCAAAACTTCATCAACATTTTTTAATAATGCTAAATAATCCACCTGCAGAATTATTGAACCCCCTCCTTCTGCCCATGAATTCCAAACAAGTATATTTTTTTATTCAAAATCTGACCTTTTGTAAACATTGCTGACCTTAAATGACTGTTTGCCAATATAGTTTATGTCTCAGAATTTATTCTTGCCTTGAGCATCTGTTCTTCTTCAGTTCAGTTCATATTGCCACCATGCCTAAGTCAAGGGAGCTGCCATTAGAGTTCAGAGGAGGGATAATTGAATTCCACAAGGAAGGAAAATGGTATAAGACCATTACTTAGATATGAAATGTACCTAGAGACACAGTTGCAGATATTATTTGACAGTTTAAGGCCAAGGGTACTGTAGTAAACCTACCACTGTAGTAAACATACCAGGACATCACAGCTGTTACTGCAGCATGGCTTGAAAGACATGTGACTAAAAACCCCAGAATTGCTGCCAAGAACCTGCAGGAGGACCTAAAAAGAGCAGGGACTGATGATTCTGTTAATAGAGTATATGGCACACATTACACAACCCAGGACCCTCAGACCAGAGTTCAAATTATAGGGGTTACTGGTGGGTCTGTACCCCTCCGAAGGAGATCTAGACAAAAATATCAGTTTTGGGGTATCAGGTAATTCATCTGACTTTATTTGTGTGGGGCACCTGCCATTCTTAGTTAATGTAAAACTATTTTAGACACCCCTATACTGGACCATTTTAACCACAGTGGCACCAAAAGCAACTGAGCACCATCTTCTAAATTCTGTTACAATACAGATGTGGATTGGTAAATGTAAGTGTTACGCCCCGATAACGGGGAAAATGATGAAAGAAAGAGTGGGAAAAAGACACGTACACGATGCGTTCGCTTTTCATCCAATGTATTCTCTTAGCATTTTTCAATTTGCTAACATCTTCACTCTCTAAACAGGAAACAGGAACAACAACCAATCGTTGTGCAGCACATCCGCCATGAACCCGACAAAATAAAATACTTTTAATATTTTTAACACAATTTATGCAAGTGCATTTCTATAGGAGGTAAGTGAAAGATTGTAAAGAAAAGGTAATATAATAAACT
>JAPTGZ010024864.1:0-19884 GCA_029814645.1 Fowleria isostigma
ATTCGCTGCTGGCACCCTTTAAACATTTTAGTCATTTGGATTGATGATGTGTAACCATGGTAACTCTAGAGCTAAACATGTAAACATCTGCATTTATGGCATTAGTAAAAATGAACTAGACAATTTCGAATTCTAGAAATGGTGAGAGGGCTCAGGGCAGTTGATTATGGATCTGGATCTGTTTCTGGTTTTGAGTCTTAAGTCTGAGTCTGTGTTGTTTCTGAGTCTCCACCACTTGCCATATTTGGTGCATGGTGTGTTTACACACACTGGTAACCTTGGCAACCATGGTCCCTCCCTCAAAAGTTGAGAATACTCCCTTGCTGTTAAGGCTTGCCTATCCAAAACCATAAACCACACCGTCATACCAGATACACTCCTGGATAGAAGACAAAAATGCCTCCATTTAAAAATTAAAATGAGGTCTCTAGGTCAAAGTATGCCAAAATGGCAGTGGTCGGAAAAAAGGCAGTTTTCTGTTTATCCCCATTATAAGTCAATGGGGTTTTTTTTGGTTTTTTATCGCAATCATGTGCGAAAACATACAAGATATACAAACATAATATTCTAGTACCTACCAGTCCAAAACTGTTGATCCTAGAATATTCTCCCATTCATTGCGGATGGACAGATTTGGCCGGTTTGTGGGAATTTTACGGAATTCTGTGCATCAGAATTTTTCAAAAAGCCATAGCACACTATTCCCGGTCAATCCGCACATTTTTCCAATTATATGTCTAGGGCTGTGTGCGAAGCCCGAGCCGGAGTTAATCGCCAAAAAAAGTGGTGGAAGAGGAAAAATTAGAAGATAGATTAAATGAACAGGAGTGCAATAGTGCTCAAGCAGCTTTCACTGCCCCGAGCCCTAAAAAAAAGTGCACGTTTGCTTTTAACCTATAAGGACCCAGTGTAACTTTGATGTCAGTTCCCAAATTATTTTTTCTCTATAATTTTATCACCATATATTATCTAGTAATATTATCCTCTGTATTTTGCATTTCTTTAGTAAAAATTAAGGATTTTCCTGTGTTTAATTCACTGATCATGAAGATATACATAAAGGTTCAGATTAAAGTTGAGGATTATTATATCTGAAACAGAGGAACCTGAAGAAAAATGGACTTAGTATATTTTGTTGAGTAGTAGTAGTATTGTACAGCTGAGGAAGTGTGATGTCAGAAAAATACTTGGGGGTGGGTACAACATACCTAGCATCCAAAACTGTCAGCAAGTTCTTCAACCCTTTCTTTTCAACAGAATAGATTAGCAGCATATCCATGGCAATATATGAAGTGATCCTCCATAATCGTCTTCCACCTGTTCTTGTCATACAGGACACTACGGGTGTAACGGTACAGAAAAGTTTCAGTTTGGTTCATTTTCTACTGAAAATGAAGGAGACCAATGAAGGGGAGGGGTGGGGTATGCGCTCCATAACTACTTGTGGGACAGTTAAACTATACATTGTTCAGTCATTTGTGCATTAACAGACACCCCACATATTATGTACTTTTGAATGTTCAATGTTCGTTTATTGCAAACACTAACTTGAATGCCTCACTGATGTGAACGTGATCTCACGCCATAAGAGACACAGTGACGGAGTAGAGGAACAAGTCCACTGGGTTTTACCAACTTGAGTTAAAAAATAAAATCCTTTTTGCTATAAATTAACCTGTGGACTCTTGCGCCACAAAGCTGCAACATACAGAAAATAAAAGTTAAAATGCTTCAAACGTCGGACCGGCTTCTGGTGGAGTAGCCCTGTTTGTGTTCATCACATTAGCTACATGTATTCATTTGTTCACGTCTGAACCGAAGGCCCCATACTGAATCGGTTTGGTACAATTGAGTTACACTTCTACAGGACACAGCTTGAAAAACTTTGTAAGACAGATGTGTTTTAACCGCGGTGCTAGTGAGGTCTTATCGAAGAGAGCCGACACTTCCTTTTTACAGTGAGGATTTGTCTGTTCTGTATCTGATGCCGCGAATCCCAACCTGTTCCAGCTCCTGAAGTCATAGAACTGTTGTTGTGAATGAGCTGTTCTTTGTTGCGTTCGTCCAGGTATTTATGAGGAGTCGGCGGTAAGATTTCTCAGGCTGCTATTTATTATTAGCATCAACATGCTACATACACAACATGTGCTATTACTGGAAGTCTCCACTAACTGGAACATCCACCCAACAGATATGCTACAATATGAAAGCATACCACCACATTCTTAACTGCTGGATGTATCCAAAATTGATTTTTTAAAATTAAAATCGATTAGATTTACAAATTCTATTTTTAGATTAAATGGATTTTTTTTACCAGCCCTAGTACAAAGTTAAAATAGTAATATATTACAAGGCAACAAAGACGTTTAATAACTCACCTGGTAGAGCACAGACAATGTACTGCAGACAACCATGGCCAGTTTTATTCCAGGCTGCATTAGCTCTCATGACCCCACATCCCTTTTTCCATGATTTATCTCTCCAATTTGGAGGAAAAAATATATATATGTAAAGAAAAAAGCAAGAGACGCCAATATCTATTATATGTAAAAAGATGGACTTGAAAGAATAAATGAATCACTGTAAAACAGACTTCAAAACTCTTGAAATCCAGCAACATTATTCTGTAAATGACCCATTATGCAGAGATCTCTGTAAAATAATGTAATTCTAGCAGCACCAATATAGAATATTTTTACCTCCAAAGTGAGAAAGAAATCAAAGTTCAGTATTTGTGTGTCTGCAGCCGCAGTGTTACATGTCACAGAGTTAACCTTTCCTTTGCAGTCCAAAAAAAATTAACAAGTGTTTTTCATGTAACTACTATGTAGTTAAATTTACTTCATGTAGTTCTGAGACATACATTAGTTATTACATTGTTTACTACTTCTTTTGTCTCTTCACAGCTTCCTCCGTTCAATGACAAAGTCACATGTGTCAGTCAGTCTTCTGGTATGTACATTTTTTTATACATTAAGTATATTTCCCCTGAACCAGATGTTTTCTATTCATATTAGTAGTTTCTTGCATATATGATTAAATAGTTTTGGATTTTTTTTTGCTTTGTTATGCTAAATGTATATTCATACACATATTGATTATACTGCCATTAATAAGGCATTGATCCCTGTTTGTTATTTTACTGAAATGATCAGCTGTTTTCCATCTTGAAATCTCAAGCCACCAAATATTAAATGTATTGGCAGCCGCCTTTCACTGAAATAGTACCCATATGAACATGACATTTTTCTTAACGTGATTTGTATTGATTATTTAGGAAGTTACTGCACTCCTGCTGTACCTTATATAATGGAGTCTATGGGACTGCAGGTTTGCGGTGAGTTGAGGAGTTCAACACCCTGTGGCTTGACTAGCTGTTTGCTCTAAACTGAAAATCCAAGTTTCAAAAACTGGTGGCTTTCTAAACCTTGCGCCTGTATTCTTTCTCTTGCCTTTTGGTTAAAATCTGTAGAGCTTTGCATGCTCAAGATACTGTGGAGTATCTTAATTCTCTTGCATAAAATGCATTTTTCTCCAGTAAATTAAAATGAAATTTGAGTTTTTTATAATTTAACAATCACTTATTTATTTAACTTATTTACTAAGGGCATAGCAATGGTTTTATGTGATTGCTAACATGTGTTTAACTATCAAGCCAAGCATTATCAAGATTTCTGCTGAATGCATTTTACAGTCATGAAGTGTGTTTTCAGTGACACTAACAGAGGGCCTTCTAATCCCTGTAGAGGATGTAACTGCCGTCTTTATAATCTCTTAACCCTTGCAGACCATCAGGTGGTCTATTGGTGGTGGTGACCAGTCAGCTGTGTCACAATGAAAGGCATCTTGATTATTTTTTCTGATTTGCACTTACTAATGTCTTCCTCTTTGTTCACATTTTCACTTTGCGCTTCTCACTGCATAATAACTTATTTAATCTGCAATGTAACATTGAACTTAAAGGATACTTCTGTTTTGACAGTGTGCATTTTTTTAACTTTATGAAACTGTTAGATTACACAAATATAACATTTATTCAGAACATTAACATACATCAATGAACATTCTCAATGTGTAGTGTTTTTAAGTTCAGTTTTTTTTGCACTTAAAAGACAGCTTCCATTTTTACATCTAAACTTATAGACCTTAAGTAACAAATGAATAAGAATGAAGGAGTAGTTCTCAAGTGTAGTAAAAGTAGGCCATGTCCATGGTATTGTACATTGCACTGGTACTAGAAACGTACATTACGCTGCAGTTAGTGTCCCACAATAGCTTTTGTGCTTTAAGAATATCAGTAATTTAATGATAGAAACACTTATTTTTCATAGCTTAATACTTTTTGTGTGTGAGTTTGTGTTCAGTGCTCTGCTTCTACTTGGTGGGCATGCGGTTTTTTAAAATGCACTACCCCTCCTGCAGCTTTTATGGTAATGGTAAGAAAGGGTAAAATTGCACAACCATCCATGACAAAGTAGACAAATGACACAGAACAGAATGTGGCACTTTGATACCACTAATTGCTTCTGTAGATGTAGAAACATACACAGACCAATGACGGGGAGAGTTCAGAGCATAATGTCAGCTAATGTAAAGGATAATGCAGCCTAATTACATATATACATAAATACATACATGCAATAACCGTAGTTATAACCTCAAGGACTGTTACAAACTCAACTTAGTGACTGATTTTTGTCACTAGTGAAATTTAACCATCAGTTTGACAAAGCTGCATTCACTCACCTCTTAGTGTTGATAGATTTGATCAAATGTCAAGAAGAACCAACACAAAGAATGACTGTCTGTGCTTCCTGAAAGTATTTAGAGAAAACAGAAACTGTAAAACCAGAGGTGACAGAGATTCTTTGTGAGCCTGATGCTGTTTCTCCAGCCCTGCAGGAGAGACACATTGTGCTGCTCTACGATACAATGGCAGAGTGACTAGAACAGACATGTTTTCTGTTTGTGAAAGTCTGGCAGCGGTCTGTGCTCAGTTGTTGTGCTCAGGTTGTCTTTTGATGCAAATTACAATAAAA
Organism: Fowleria isostigma; assembly: GCA_029814645.1. NCBI lineage: Eukaryota > Metazoa > Chordata > Actinopteri > Kurtiformes > Apogonidae > Fowleria > Fowleria isostigma. The sequence goes on from JAPTGZ010024864.1 coordinate 5,043, forward strand.
ATTACAATAAAACCTGGCTCTCCAAAAAGTAGTCTCCATAAAAAGGTCCACATTCACTCATATTATTTTATTAGGTTTTAGATTTTTGCCTTATTTTTTCAGTATTAGTAAACTGATACTTAGGGTGAGTGTTACATCCAAGTCATGTGTTTGGTATCGTGACAGCATTAGTAATTTAAAATGCATGTAAAAATATTTAGTACCTTTTTATAAAAGATCCACCCATCCTAATGCAATACTGTAATCTGCATATGGAAAAATCTTTTACATTGAGTCATCTGACTGCTGGATTTATTAGTAGTATTCCTGGGACTCGCATAGGCCCAGAAGGAATGTAGTTTAGTCAGGCATAGACACAACAGTAGTTGTGGCACTAAAAATAGGTCCAGAAGGCCATTTGTCCTTTTTATTTAGTCTGATCTTATCAGAGGACTCCTACCAGCCCTTTAGGATGCTGGTTCACGTGGTTAGAAATACCACACTCTGGTTTTATACTGAGATTTTAGGCTGTAATTAGGACCATGACTAACTGATTGAAATGTTATCTGCAGCAGAAGACTATCAGCGCATTGAGTTTGGCGTTGACGAGGTGATGGATTCCAAGCCGGTTGGAGTCAACGATCCTTTGTACAAGGTATCAAGCACTCTGAACCCCCAGGCTCCAGAATTCATCCTGGGCTGCCAGCCGGCCCAGAAGGCCCAACAGACCACTCCCCCTACAGCTGATGTCCCTGACGGAACCCACTTCAACTCGCTGGATGGCCCTGACTCGGAGTCGTCAGCCCTGGACAATCACCAGGCCTGCCAGGACATGGATGGAGTCCCTGGTAGCCTCGGACAGCGAGAGAGAAAGAAAAAGAAAAAACGACCACCGGGGTATTACAACTACCTGGACCCGGCAACTGGCGCTAACAGCAGCAATGCAGCAGATGGGACACCTATGACAGCACTGGTGAACGGGCATGCACTCGGTGCCCCACACCACGGTGCTGAGGAAGCGGACAATAAGGTGTTGTCAGGGGCTGAACTCGCTGGCCCTGCTCCTGTCTCCACAGTAACATCAGCAGCTGCAGTGGCAGCAGTTAAGTTAGCCCCCTCACCCACTTCCAATCAGAGGACTTGTGACAGCCCTGATGACTCTTCTTTGGACTTAACGAGTGGAGCTGCCTCTTTATCAGATGGCAGCATTGCAACATGCTCCTCTTCATCTTCCTCTCAAAGCAGAGGAATGACAGAGGGAGCGAGGACTGCAGATTTGCAGCCAGACCATTTGGCTCCACAGAGCCCTGAACTCTCAGATACTCCTCACAGCCCCCGCTCCAAATCACCACTTCCTCCTTCAGCTGCTGCGGCCACCCCTCCTGTCACCACTTCTGTCATGACTACTGAACTGGAGGCCAGGGAAGTCGGAGACAGTGGGGTGGCCAATGGGCTAGCAGAGCCCGATACTCCTGTCGGTGCAGATGGACACAAAGAGGACTGTGAGAGTGGGGAGCAGGCTCAGCAGGTCTCCTCAGACTCTGCTGCTCAGCCAGCAGAGACAGACCAGGCCCATTCGCCTGCAACCCCAGCTGCACCTACTGCCAACCTCCCCAAATCATGGGCTAGCCTTTTCCACAACTCCAAGCCTCTGCCTGGGGGCCCTCAGGCCTTTGTGGAGGTAAAGAATGTTGTGGAAGTGGTCGCCCCTTCCCCTGCTACGCCAGAGCAGCTAGAGAAAGTTGGGGAGGTCAGAGAAGGCCCTGTCCACGTATCAGAGGATCCTATGGCCCCTAAACTTGCAGGTATAATTTAAAGCTGGTGATAATCTTTGAAAAATGCTGACTTTTTCTCTGGGCATCATGTCTTATTCCCTTTCAATCCACTCGGTGGCAATGTTGGAACACCATCCACATACTGTCACTGCTTCTTATAACTTCTTTTGGTGTGAGTTTTTAAGCATTAGATATAAGAGGGTAATGGCAAAGTTAAGGGATAGTTAAAAAGTGAGCAGCTTTTCTGCTCATTAAGATGCAGCTGCGTACTCTGCTTTTAAAGGTGTTATTACATTGAAACATTCAGGTATGTCACGTGTGTGGATAATGAACACTAGATGGTGGTACTACGTCCAGAATAGATGTCAGATTGAAAATCACTGGTCATATTTTTCAAACCCAGTTTAGGTTATTACCTTGTTTCTACATGTATGTGGACCAGGACTGCCCTGCTTTGAATAATGGAAGGTTCCCCTCACGAACGTACAATATACATAGATAATTCCAGCTTCATAGGAGTTGTAAGGTGTTTGATATAATCATGTTTAAGACAATACAGTACCAAAAACCTTTCTTTTTTTTTTTTTTTTTTTTTTCAGAAATGTTTAAAATATGCATTTTTTTTTTGTGTTGTCTTTAGGAAGAGGAATCAACATTAGGATTCAGTTTGAATAGATGCTAAAATTATTAGCCAGTTAAACATTATTTTATGGGTCATACTTGATACCAAGACATGCAAATTGCCTTGCCTGCCATTTAAAGCCACAGAGTAGGTATAATTTTGTCATAATAATCACACATCTGCTGTTACTACTGAGTTAAACTGCTCATTATCTAATTTCTTGGTGGCTGGAGAAAGTCATACATTTGTTGTTAACAGAAACACAGAGTCAGCAGAAGTAAAGCCTTGACTGTATTTCAGCCAAAAGAAGAGAAAAGGATTTCTTCAAACATCTCATTGATCAGGTCAAACTAGAAAATAAACTGAATCCAAACACTTGTGGCTTGGCCTCATGTCGAGAACGATTGGCTTAGAGCACCACAGCATGCTCAGTTAAGTGTTATATGAGAAGGCTTTTGGTTTCATTCATTTAAGACCTTGGAAATGCATACAACATGCAAACTATTTTACTGTGCCAGGGAAATCTTGTTTGCACTCACACCCGTGCGTTTCTCCTTAAAAAGCAATATGTAATATTTGTTTGTTTGTTTGGATAAATAACTTTATGCTGCATGTTACAGTACACTTATGTTCTCTTAGAAGTTTGTGAAAAGAAACTGGGGGTGGCAAGGTTTTTGTGTCCACACTGCTTCTCAATGTAATCCTGCTGGTTTTTGTAACCCTTGTGAGCAAATGTTCAAAACATGTTTTTTGAGGTTCCAAGCCATTTTGCAGAACAGCATATTGTTCATTTAGTTAAACAATATCACTATGTTTATAAACCAGGAAAACTTTAAACTGAGTTTGACAAGCAGCTGTCCCTAATACTATATTGATATTTATCACAACTGAAACAGACATTATAAAAACTGATCACCAATGGGCCATGCTCTCTCCATAGACTTTGTGAGGTTGAATGGTTGTCTACACAGACTGCACTCGGCAGTTTAATGACATGCAGATGGGAATATCGCCCACTGTTTGTGCAATTGTATTAGAGTTGCAAAGCAGTTTTTATTGCAGGTTGTTTATGTGATATATTAAATCGTAGCAGCCTCAGACCAGCTGCTTTTATAGACTAAAACTGCAATATGCCTTAGTGTTGAATATCCCACACTGTATGAGGTAGTTCCTTGCCTGTAAGTGTTCTCTGTATCTTTAAATCTCAACTTAAATACTTAACCCCCACCCCACCCCCTTGCTCCATAACCTCAGGAGGTTTTTGACTACATGTTTATGAAATCTCAAGCACTGACATGATAAAGGTGGTCAGTTAAGAGTGCTTCATATGTGTACAGGAAGAAATACATCAGTTTGAACCTGTTGTTCCTTGTAAATGGAGCAGTGATCGGCTTGTACGAATAAAGTAGAGCATTTGTCAAGGCTCAACTATTCTAAAGACAGTTCTAAATATGAGATGTGCTTGTAAGCAGAGGCTGAAAATGCACAAACTTTAACCATGTGTTTGTGTTATATTGGATCTAAAGTTGTGAATCTAATCAGAGCATCATCAGACAGTTTAATGTTGGTAATGAATACTGACTCAATTTTTGTCGTAATGTTTCATAAATCCAGTGTATGATTCTATGTCCACGTTACCATGGGAACTGTGTGACAGTGACAGTCTCCCTTCCTAGGCGTGGTACAGGAAGGTCTTGCTCTAATTTAGACAGTCGCTCGTGCTCTCGTCACAAGTGGCGTGATTGGAAAAAGGGACATGTTTGTTAAACTTCATTTTTGCTTCATCAATTACTGTTTATTCTCTGTCATCATGCCGACATGGCTCTTGATTGTTTGTTGCAGTAATGCAGGGCTGCGTCTTATAAACAATGTTTGTTTGAATCCGCAGAACTTATTGAGAATGTGAAGTTGATACATAAACCAGTGTCTTTGCAGCCAAGAGGACTGATCAACAAGGGAAACTGGTGCTATATCAACGCTGTATCCTTTCACCCAGAGAAACCTCATGTGGATGTTTTCATGTTTAGCTGATATACTTGCACCATAACAACACTGGAGCCCAAATGGTCGTCTTATGTCATGAAGTGTAACTCTGTTTTGACAATTTTTTTTTTTTATTTACAGATAAATGTTGTTACTTTTTGGAGATGTTTGACTACTGATGAATACCGACTATTAGAGCAAGTTATATCACTGTTCTGCACAATTGTTGTACTCCCTGACTGCCAACACTCAGACCCTACAGGCCCTGATTGCTTGCCCTCCCATGTATCACCTGATGAAGTCCTTTCCTCTGCATAATGAAACGCAGAGACCCTGTACCTCCACACCCATGATAGACAACTTGTAAGTGATATCTCATTACACACACATCGGTGTACTCTGTGAAAGTCTGTTTTGCTCAGTGTTGTCCCCCTTTTGTCCACCTCTGACAGTGTAAGGCTCGTGAATGAGTTCAACAACATGCCCGTGCCATCTAAAGCCAAGCAGCAAGGTGAGGCTTCGGACAGGATGCCCAGAACTCCTGTGAATTAGGCGTCTGTCAGTGTTACTGATTTACAAATGTTTTCACAGCTGTTGGTGATAAGGTCGTGAAAGACATTCGGCCTGGCGTACCTTTTGAACCGACGTACATTTATAGACTACTCACTCTCATCAAGTCTAGTCTCTCTGAGAAGGTGGGTTGTATTTCCTTTCATTATAAAACAAAAGTCAGTAATGTGTCAGGGGTTTTTTCACTCTGAACAGGCAGTACTTGAAGGAAATGTTCTGTTTTGGTTTTTTTTCCAACAATAATGCACATTTTTTAGTTTTCGTTGTATAATTTGACAGCTTACCTGGTGTAATTTTATTTTAATGAGTGAAATAAGAGAAATCAGATGCTTGTCTTGTAATGTTTAATTAGACCTGTGCACCTCATGTAACAGTGTCTGCACATTAACATGTTGAGTCAGCAGAGGAGTGTTTAACTGTAGCCACTCGTGTTGTGTTGCTCTGCTCACAGGGTCGACAAGAGGATGCGGAGGAGTATCTTGGCTTCACTCTCAATGGATTACATGAAGAGATGCTGGCATTGAAAAAACTTATCTCGCCTCAGGAAGAGAGTAAGCACTTAAATCATTTGGGTATCAAAACCATAGCGTTCTTTTCTTAGATGTCAGGTTGAATTCGGCTGCTGCATACCGGTACATTAAGAGTGCATCAAAACAAATAATCCTGTAGGTAGAGCAGGAGGGTTTTAGAAATAACTGCCATTTGATTCTGGACACGTTTTTAATTTTATTAAAAGCAGTTTTAACTAAAGTTTAATTGATGGTTCTGAAAACTGCTACAAAGCTGGAATCACATTGAAATGGAGGCAATCAGAGTCTGTACAGGTTTGAATGTGAGGGATTAGTTGTATAGAGGCTCTGAAAGGGTTAATAGATTTTTTATTTTTTTTTTGGGGGGGGGGGGTTGTTTTGAAACTTTATCAACAAGTAAAGGACTGCCAAAAAGCCATCTCCTGAAGTTTCCTGACACAAAGTGTTTCTTTCTGCACCTGTGTTGTCGTGTCAGTGCAGTTTAGTACTTAGATTCAGATTTTCCAGTAGGAGTAGTTTTATGAGGCAAAATCCTTGCAGTTGATGAGAGTCTGGTGGTTCAGAATAAAGCGTTTGTTGGAAAATTAATGGGTTATAAGATCAGATAATTGGACTGAGCTCCTGATTGGATTTTTAAAATAAATGTAATGAACACAATTTCATGAGAGTTGTACGACAACAATACTTACAGTACATGATCATGGAAATGGTAAGACTCCAAAACATTTTCATGAATGCGTCTCATTACAGTTGATTCATATGATTCTGTTTACAGCTTAATGAACATGCTTTGATGTTGAGCATCACTTTAACTTTGTATTTTGTTCATTTTTGTTTTTTAAAACAGAAGTTTCCACACCCAATGGGCCAGAGTCCCAACCGGGTGTGGAAGAGGATGATGCTGATAAAGAGGAAGAAGGGAGTGACGACGAGTGGGAGCAGGTTGGCCCTAGAAACAAGACCTCCATCACTCGTCAAGCTGATTTTGTCCGCACGCCCATCACTGACATATTTGGTGGTCACATCAGGTACACTCAAATGTGAACGGATGTATGGGTGTTTTTCTTTTTTGAAGTTCTGTGTACTTTCCTTGGATTATAGTCTCCTCGTAATAACATCAGATTTATTTACTCTGCAGGTAAAACTTCAGTGAAAAGTCTAGATGTCAGCCTCAGAATATAATTATTGAATCTTCATTTGTCCTTCTAAACGTCTCTGAGCCAAGTTAAAGGTGACATGAAGTGACCCTTGTTAAACTAGCCCTTGAGATGAGTGGCCGCTGTAGTCCAGTCGTGGTCAGTAGCCCCGGCAGCAGAATGTGGGGTGCACATCCACAAACAAAGGTCTTAACTTTCAGACAAAACTGAAAGCTAAGAACCTGTGCGGGTGTAGTCTGCCTAAATAATATATTCTATGAGGTTCTGGTCTGGCACACTCGTTGTCTATACTGGTTGCACAGTGTTTTAAAGGCTTATTTTCTTAGAGATGGTTGCAACCAGAGAGAAATGGAATACAGGAGTGTCTGTTTATGGATTGTGGTGTGTTCACCCACTGAGTCTGGCAGTTTCATGTATGCAGTATAATTTCAAATGCCATGTCATCAAGTGGTATTTGTGAAATTAAGCATTGAAAAAAAAATGAAAATCTATGGCAACAAGTTTATTTTAAGATACGTAAAAGTAATTATGCTAAAAAAAAATTATTATTCTGACGATTTCTGTATTTAAATGTCTTTTAATCATCGTCATCCTCAGCAGTATAAGCCTTCAGGTTCTTGGTGCCGTACAGTTTGTCTAACTGGATGTTTGGTTTCTTTGTCAGATCGGTGGTGTATCAACAAAACTCGAAGGAGTCGGCCACACTCCAGCCTTTCTTTACTCTGCAGCTGGACATCCAGTCAGAGAAGATCCGTACTGTCCAGGAGGCTTTAGAAACATTGGTGGCACGAGAGTCGGTCCAGGGCTACACTTCGAAAACCAAGCAGGAGGTAAAGAAAAGTACATTTTAGGTCACACGCAAGTGCCATATTTGCCTTTGACTCGGATCATATTACACAAAAATTGACTCTTGGTTCTCCTCTTCAAAGTAGTTAATTTGACAGTGTTAGAGGGTGAATACATGGTTACTGTTGGCAAATACTTGTCATTTCAGTTAACATCTTTGATCTGATGGATTAACATGCATCAGTGGGATGTTTGTTGTGGAGTAAAAGATATATTAACTTCTTTGAATCTTCAGTAACCACAGTACAGAAAGTGAAGTTTTATTGCACTAAAACATCTGTCCTCTAGTTGCACAATTGGTTTATTGGTCTTTGTCTTTTGAAACAGATCAACAGTTCATTTTGATCCTGACCCTTCTGACATTTAATGGGTAGTAAACTTTGTTCCACATCCTGACTCTTGTCTGGGAACTTGGGAAAAGCTTTAAAATGAACTGATTTACTATTGATGGCTTGAAGTTCCCAACACCCTCTTGTATTTCTTATAAAACGTTACCTCTTGTTCTGTACTTGTTTCTCTTTGTGTTTTGTTCAGAAGAAGTCTATTCACTTTGTCTGTCTTAGTTACTAATAAATTTTCGGATTCTTTAAAGACAAAACTGTCACTTCGTGTTCTGTAACTGCACATCTGATTTTGTTCCCCCTGTCAGATTGAGATCAGTCGAAGGGTGACTCTTGAAGAGCTGCCCCCTGTGTTGGTGCTCCATCTCAAGAGATTTGTCTTTGAAAAGACCGGAGGCTGCCAGAAACTGACCAAGAACATCGATTACCCCGTGGACCTGGAAATCAGCAAAGGTACAGACCCAGTGTAAACACAGTGGGCCCTCAGTTTAAAGACAAACATGACTCCAACTAGATGTAGGATCTGGTGTGAATTTTGAGGTTGTCATGGTTTATGATCCATCCTGTGAGTATTAGTTTTGGGTTTGCAGCAGCCACCGGCGGGCATCTATGACGAGAATTCAGGTCGTCATTTCTGGTATCGCATGACGAATTTGATGAAGAAGCAGCAATGTTTTCCTCAAATTCAGTGTTAGATCATTAGTTTCATGAGTTGCTTGTGTTGCTACAATTTACACGAAGAAAAATATAGTTTCCCAAGAGACACATTAATCTTTAACCGCACGATGAGTCTTTCGCTGAGAAATATGGTTTTTGAAAGCTACATGAAACAACACAGTATGATGTTCTGACAGTCCGGTTGCAACATCTTTTTCAAAATATTAAATGGATGAATATTTGTTGCTATGTTTTTATTGGCTTTAATATGAGAGTGGACACTTGAGATGAAATGGGAAATAAAGGTAGAGAAGAATGGGTGGAGATCAGCCTCCAGATGACTAGTATTTGATAATAAACCATATTACTTATGCCTCCTCGGCGTCATATTAATGTTGTAGCTGCAGCTTTTGAAAACATTTGGAGTTTTATAGTAACTGTAAAAAAAAACTTTTAAAGTGCTTTTTTCCAAATGTTTTGGTCTCTGCTGTAAATGTCTCATCACTGTATATATTGCAAGGGAAAGAAGCAATCAGCATTTGTCTGTCATTTTGCTTTTGAATCATAACTGGAAAACCATTTAATATTTTTTCACTCAACTTGCTAGAATTTGTCAGTTATGTTGGAGTCGTGCCATTTTGTATGTAGTCCATCTGTTGTCAGTCATGTCGTTTGTTGACAGACAGAGCTAGTTCCAACTACCACTTTTCTTTTTAATGGAGGCTGCTGGGATATTACATCCTTGGATCCTAGTTTGAGCTGCGTTTAAGGACTGTGATACTCTTTCAGATCTCTTGTCCTCTGGAGTACGAAGCAAAGTTGTGAAAGGCCAAAGAACTTACAGGCTCTTCGCAGGTGAGTGTTTTTAAAACTTTTTTTTTTTTTAAATGTACGTCAGCCACAGCAGTATGTTTTATACACAGATTGTTTGTAGTATGTAATCAATGAGGCAGTTTATTGTTCAATGATTAAAGCTGATTTGGATCCATGTGGAAAGAAACTTGAAGAACCCCTGATCTCCTCTGTGTCAGACCCCAATACATCTGGTTGACAGTAGTTTTCCTTTTCATTTGACTCCAGGGAGTACATTTGGTCACAATAAATGAGAAGAGGTTTTTTTTGGACAAAAAGTCTTGTATTGCTTTTCCAAGTAATGCATCATCTGACTGGAGAAAAAACATTGTAATTAATCAGCCTCTATATTCCCTTTGCTTTCATAATGTTTGTGCTCACAGCTGATGGGTCGGCACCAGGCAAATTAAAAGATGTCAATAATGAGTAATGCAAAATATGATCACCTCTGCTGGATTTAGTTCAGGTTATCAATTTTATACCGTTTTCAGTTCAAGGACTGAATTTAATTGCCTGCGTAAACTTTCATGCTTACGTATAGGGATGCACTGATCCACATTTTTTTTACTTCCGATCCAATACTGATACTGTTCCAATACCAGGGCTCTGTTTGTATCATCATTGTTGATTTTATAGGAGGCTGTAATAAACTCCTCTACAGTAGGATATGCAGGGTGCAGTTTGTCAAAAGTTTTTTCTTCTCCCCCTTCTTTTTAATCATGAAAAAACAAGCAATTAAGAGGCCTAATTCTTTTTTAAGTTTACACTAGGCCCTATTACACTTTGAACAGTTGGACATTCATCTTTAATGCAAGTGTTTAAGGACATGGCGATAGTTTTTACACAGATGTCATTACCCAATGTCATTGAAACTCCCTTTAAAGGTAAAGCAGGGTCAACACTAACTGGAAATACACATTTAACCCGGTCACAGTCTTAAGACCACTTATAGTGTCTTCAGTGGGACAATAAGGAAAACGGAATGTGAATATGGTTTATTGCATCATAACAATAACATGAAGGGTGAAGATGAATAAGGTTTTCCTAGGAACTCGCCACATCTCTGAAACATGATTCTCCTGTTTCCTCTGTACCAGTTGTCTATCACCATGGGAACAGTGCGACAGGCGGTCATTACACCACGGATGTCTTCCACATTGGTCTTAACGGCTGGCTGCGCATTGACGACCAGACAGTGAAGGTCATCAACCAGTACCAGGTGATGAGGCAGACTGCAGAGCGCACCGCCTACCTGCTGTACTACCGCCGCGTCGACCTGCTGTAGACACACACACACAAACCCGCAACATATACGCAAGCATACCCCGACACACAAACGCACACACCCACAATGCACTCTTGACAGTACACGTACACAACACAGACACACCAAACTAATGAACAGGAACACTGCCCAACTTGTTCTCTTGCAAGATTTTCCTCTTCTTCCCTTCTGTCCCTGCTTTCCTGAGAACCAGCTTTTCCAACACCTTTTCCTTGTCTCTTTTTTCTTTTGGAAGAAGAGAAACGAGCTGCATTCACACAAAAATTCCCTGTGACTGCTCTCTCTTCTTTGTGCACCACTGCTGTTTTTTTCTTTTTCTTTTTTTTTCTTGTTTTTGTTTCATTTTGTTTCGAAAAGCAGCGAGGAAGGACTGTTGAATAGACCGAGGTGGGATTTGGGTTTACAGGTCAGGACCCGAGACTCGCCTCTGACCGAGTCTACAGCTCGGCTCGGATAGAGAACAGTGGACTCACACACAGGATGGACTATCGACCACAGGCTGCAAACATGGACTGCTGGGGAAATTTCTCTGGTTTGAATGACCTTTTTTAAGGAAATGACAAGTATCAGTGTTTGCCTTTCAGTAAGGAGAACTGTTGTCCTGATGAATTTGCAGCAGTTTCAAAAGCCTATTTGAATCATGCCCTAGTGCATTGAAATGGCCCAGCACCAGCATTATCATGAGTCTCTCCTTTCAAGGCCAGATTGTGTTCTGCCACCAACTTCTCCTCTTCCATTTCCTCACTTTTCTGATGCTTTTAAATCTAGGTACAACCTGAGCCATCAAAAACAGGAAAAAAAAAAAAAAAAATTAAAAAAAAAAAGATAGGGGGTATGGAAACTGAGCAGCTTTCTTGTTTGAGAGATTCTTGTTATGCTATCTGGGTTTAGATTTAGAAAGACTATCTAAAAGAAAAATTAATGCGCTTTAGAATTAAAGTGATAACTAAAAAGCTTCTGTGCACAAAGTATACGTTAATGATCGAAGACGTGACAGGCAAATGCATATTTTGCAAATATTTAGACTTAAAATATATAAAAAAAAAATAAAAATATAAAATTCTAGCTGACTGAAAACTCGTTTGGGCCCTTAATGGCCACGCTAGTTTTGAGACTCAGTTCTTGCACTGGAGAGATGGCAACCAATTAAGACAGATTCCACTGCAAAACCTGCCCTTGTTTACTTTGTACATTTCCTCCTTATCCATGACATATTTTTGTTGTCTTTACTTGTCTAAAGGTTCCACCTGTGTATAGGTGGCTTATCAGTGTAGTTTTGAGCCACACCACCCCTCACCCCCCAACTCGACAGAGAGCAGAGGGGGGGCGGGGGCTGCCTTAGGTTCCATGTGTGATGTTTTTCCACTCAGTGTATGAGTCGACCCCTATTCAGGCAGCAACAGCTCGTCTAATGTCTGAGGAGTTAGGGGAATGTACCTGAAATCTGTATTTACTCTGTGGCTCAGCTTTTTCCTCACCGTCGAGGTAACGTTAGTGTTGAGGGGAAGTGGAACTACATTCTGTGCTAATCTCTGCAAGACCCCGGACATGCGCACAAGAGGAGATAGTGTTTGCTTTTGTTGAAGATATTAATTTTGGGTCATTCATTGATTGTGGAAAAAAAAAATTGTTTGAATTACTAAAAAGATGTTAGTTTTTTGTTTTTTTTTTTCTTCTTTTTGTCACTGGTCATTTATTGGATGTTCCCGTGCTCTCGATCCATTCAGAAATATGCTTGCATTTGAATTGGTGTTTGAAAAGAAATTACACAGGCTAAAGCACAACAATGAATAAAATCGAACTAGTTCTTTGCTTGATATTTATTTCCATTTTGTCACTTTGTCTTTTCATACTTCTGTTTTGCTCAAGTCCCATTTCATTCCAAACAGTGTCAGGATTTCAGTATTAACACTTTATCAACTTAAGTATTTCTAAATGGTTTCGGCTTGTCCGGTTTTAGAAATCCTTTCACACGAACTTTTTAAGAATGTCTTTATCACTCTTGTCCCATTGGTTTAAACTATGGTACACAGGTGAGAGTAAGGTCTCCTCCACTTTTTACTGTGCACCTCCTCTGTATTTTTGTTACTAACATTAACATGCCCCCAGTCACTGGTAAGTTTCACTGACACTGGTTAGATCAGAGTTAAAATCTGGCATTATATTGCACATTTGTTTTAAATTATTTGAACCTTTGTGATAAACCATCTTTATGTGGTGCATAGTTGCAATTCACATTTATCTTGTGGGTTTCCAGTTAGAAACCTTTCCCAGGTAAACCAAAGGACATTATCGGCCTAACTGCCTTCCCCGCAATTTCTATTCAAGATGTTATTTTTTGCCTTCTCCATCCAAAGTATTGTTGCCATTTCTTGTCAGTCCACCACTCATTCCACACACCAAACAGAGGCATGCTGTTTAATCAGTCAGTACATCTAACTTCAATAACTTCAGTTGTGCTGCTGGCTTTGGAGTCAATTCTGCACAAATTGTGACATTGTTAATTTGCATTTTTTCCTCCCCTTCGCCGAATGTTTGGAAGTTGGAACTTGAAAATGGACACCTTGAGCTTTTTGTTGTACAGTTTTATCTCAGTCTTTTATGGCTGGTCAGGAAATTTGCTGGTGAAATGCTTCAATAATGTCTCTTTTCAGTATGTGCTCCTAACACTATTATTGTCTGCTGGGATTTGTTGGGATATTGACCTAAAAACAAAATCTATACTGTCTTTTAATTTTAAGCCTCCAGCATTCTATTTTGTTTATTGTTCAAATAAATGATTGTGCAAAAAGCAGTTTGCTAATGAAGTGTAGTCTGAGGACTACTTGGCTTTCTTATAATACAGTAAAAACATCTGCAGTCTCTACACTGTGGACTGGCCTACAGAACAATGTGCACAATAAACCAAAACAACACTCCTCAGAGTCTTTGGTCTACCACGTGCTGCTAATTGGTCCCCTGTTCTTGTGTGTCTTAATCCACTGCATGTAGTGTGTTATATCTGGCTGCCTCTATGCCCAGGGTGCTCTTTAGGACCATGTCTCAGCTCACCACGGTTTGGTTTAATGGGAGGCAGACCCATCATTGAAATATCTGCCTTGTAAGGTTTTCCCTGCCCTTTGGTATCCCCTATTTATTCCTCCCTTACTATAGCTTGGCTATGCCTTGAAATGTGGCTTTGCTCGCTAAGCAACAATCAAGTGCAGTATTTTACTTGTTAATGTCAAAAAACAACTACACAATTTTTTTATTTTTTTTTTGCATGGCCTTAGAATGAAGGCTAAATTACAGCTCTGAACACCCACTGATAGACCACCTATACTCAGATGGGTCTCCCTCAGCCACACTTTGTGGATGGTTGTATGTTATGTTTGCTCCCATGTTGCCTTTTTGACGTCTTGGAGCGGTTTGTTGAAACTGCGTAGGATGTATTTTTCAACACAAGCCAGTCATTTTAACCCATTAAAGGAGTGATATTATGTTTTTTAAATGGAATTATGCATTTTAAAACATTTCCCTGTGCTCTACATAAACTGTAAATGCTATGTTTGGGTCTGAATTCTTCATTAATTCAACTCCACAGGCCCATCTTCAACCCTATTTCTAACACCAGAAAACTGTGGCCCTTTAAATGCAAATGAGACACTTCACACCCAGCCTCCTCCAGGTTGTTGACATGCTGCTCTCTTCTGTTCAGCCACTTGTGTTCATTAATTCAACCAACAACTGAACATTTTAGGTTATAGCCTTGAAGTATGGACATATTTCCAGTATGGACTACAACTGCTGCTGCTGACAGTTATGTCGTACTTGGAGAAATGTTCACAGGAAGTCTTGACCTTACATATGCAAATGTCATGATGTAACTATAGACATAATAAATTAAGAAGGAATTAAAATGAGTTGTAGAAATCTACTCTGTTTTTGCCAAAATGAATAAAGATAACTGCAGCACCTGGAGGGTTCACATTCAAATTACAGTATATGAACTATTAGGGCCCAAATACACAAAAGGATTAATAAAGGTGGGTTTAGATATATTTGGCCACTTTTGTGGCAGTTTTCAAATGAATTATTTCTATATTTAACCTTAAGTGATTTATCAACATTTATTATATTATCCTCTACACCAGGGGTCATCAACCCTGCTCCTTCAGATCTACAATCCTGCATGCTTGAGATGTAGCCCACTTCTAGCACACGTGACGGTCGTTATTAGTCTTCTGCAGAGCTGGCTGATGGGCT
>JAPTGZ010025338.1:0-19853 GCA_029814645.1 Fowleria isostigma
ACTCTTATGAGCTATTTTTGTTGTTATCATTATATTTGTCCAAACAAATGTATCTTTAGTTGTACCAGGCATTAAAAATGAACAAGAGATTGAAGAAAACATAGGGTGGTCTAATATTTTTTCTGCAACTGTAAGCTTCAGTTTTCTTTGTTTCCTTCAAAATTCCAACATTTCTAATACCAGCAGTAGCCTTCTTCTGTTTAGCTTTTTGAAACCTTGTTTCGAAACTGTGATGTAGGCATCATTTTTTATATTTTGATCTCTTGTCTTTTACTTTACCATGTTTTAAAATTTTGGATAATCTTTATAATATTCACAATTCTAACTGTCTCTGGATGTTATTAACATTGTACATTACATTCATTACTTGAGTACATTTAACTGTAAACTACTTGTTACACTTAAGTGCAGTAAATACTAGATATTTAAAGATTTTAGCTTGAGTAGCATTTCAGTTGGTGACTTGAACTTCTACCAAGATTTGATAGAACTTTATTGATCCCCTGGCACAGGCCTCAGGAAACTGGAGTTCCAAAAGCAGCTCAACACCAAGCATACACACAAGAAGCCCCACAAGAAAAAAGTAACACAGTAACTATATATTATTATTATTATTATCATTATTATTTAGGTAGTAGTGATAATAATACGTGGTGGGGTACCTGTACCACTACTTTGTACAAAACTAATTATTCATTGTGAGGCTTAAACTGTAACAGGAGGTTGGATTGATCCTGCAGGGGGCGTGGTTAACCCGTTCAGTTTCCTCCACATCTGATTGACCGTTGAATATATGAGGTAAGAGTTATTATGTGGTTATAATATAAAACATAATGGAAAGTTTATGCACCTTTCGAACCAAAATGTGTTTGCGAAAAAAACATACCCATTTGTTTATTTATTTAACCTTTATTTAGCCAGGTAAGTCAGTTGAGAACTGATTCTCATTTACAATGACGACCTGGCCAAGAGGCAGTACACAAATGGAATAAAGAACAGCACATGTTACATGCAAAACAAACAACTGGACAGATTAAATATACAACAAACAAACAGGATGGACAGTATCTTCTCACCACTGGCACCAGGACCTCTTCATGAAGCATCCAATTATTTTTTTTAGACTTGTCTAATCAGGAATTAATTTAGCTAAATACTGGTTAGCCAAAATACTCTAAATACTACTGTGTGTCAGTCATTGTTGATCTTTTCACAAAAAAATACTTGTTCAGTTTTATGCTTTAGAGATTGACTACCAGTTTTACAACTGTGCATTTATTAGTGGTTGTTTTTTTATACTTTCTCTTTAATATCTGAAGTGGTCTGAGCAACCTTATTCTATTCTATTCTATTCTATTCTATTCTATTCTATTCTATTCTATACACAATCATTATTATTTACAAATGCAATAAAAACACGAAAGTGTAAAATACGGGAGAAAAAAGAGAAATTTTGTATACATATAAAATCTATACACAAAGACACAAGTATCAACTTATATATAATAACAGCTTTTTTTTGTTAATTTAAAAAAAAAAGTTGTAATATTGAATTAAACCCATGCCCATAGATGTGGAGCCTTCAAAAAAGAACATATTAAAGATAATAAGCATTCCAAATAACGTGAAAGCCATTAAACTAATTTCCCCTTGCTGACAGAAACGCTGTTAGATTGGACACTGATGTGATATGTAAAGCCCGATGGCTGATAATGGGATTCTTCATCACAGCTGATGATGGTGTTTCATTTATAATCTATGTATGGACACCTGTTGGACAGACCATAAATGGCTGTAGTGGCTGTCCGAGGCTCAACAGTGGGCTGCTTTTAAATAGAGAAAACATTTTAAATATAGACAAGCACTGTGGACTTCCCACAAGCTATATTTAGTGTTGGAATATGTGGCCACACTGAGATATTTAGTCACAGAGAAGGACATTTATGAAAGTGAGTTTGTTAATAATGTTATTTTTTAACTACTTTTGAATTGTATGAATTATAGGAAGGTCATTTAATTCAGGCCTTTCTTCCACGTTCTTTTTTTTTTTTTTGCATAGAACAGATAACCCTAACATGTGTTTTTACAGCCCTCTGTGTTTTTTATTCTGGAGGAATATCTGAGTTAGACCTTTGGAGAATGAGGAGAATTTAAAGTATTGAAGGACATTGCTTGGTTGACTTGTCATGTGTTTGTGGCTGAAAACCCTGATGGTTTGATCAAAGCATGCCAGGCTGTCCCTGCCAGATCAGGCTCTGTTGTCTACATTATATCCTTCTGTCTACCTCGCTCTTTTTATGTTCCCCGTGTTGTCTCATGTTCACCCTCTGCCTTTCTCTTCTCAATAACTCTGCTTTTGCTCTCTCCCCCTCTCTCTCTCTTCCTGATGGATCCCTCAGATCCTTTCACTTCTAAAGATCTGTTTGTTCCTCCGTTTTGCCTTTACAGATGTGACCTGCATCAGACAGGAGCCTGGAAACGCATCGCTGTCGCTCTGTGTCTGTGATTCACAGAGCGTTGAGGGTGATCAAAATGACAAGCATTTGGCAAGCCCACATCAGACCACAACAGCGGCTGCTTCCACCTCTCCATGGTTAGAGGGGTTACATATCCATTGCATGTTTCTTGATCTCAAAAGAGGTGTTGTCAACATTTAACTGAGGGGTTAAATATTGTTGTCGTTTTTTTTTAAGGCTTTGCTTGTTATTGATTAAAATACAAATGAATACAACCAAAAGTGCAGGTAGCCAAAGTAAGAAAAAGTTAGTTATTAAATCTAGATTAATAGTATTGAACTGTGTATGTACAGGGTTCCTCTGCAAGTATGGAAAGTATGGAATTTGATTTTTATAAACTTCCACATCTAGAAAAGTATGAAAAATGTAAACAAATATAAGGAAATATATTCATGTTTCCAAGACTGTTACCACTGTTCTATTTTCTAAAACATAAAATTATGAATATCCGAAAAAAAAAGAAATTGATCAGTCTGGTTTGTGCTTGCTTGTGCAGCTAAAATGTTTGTTTAAAAGCAAATACAGTAGACTACATGTCCCAGAAAACATTTGGGCAGATTGACAAGTTGAATGTCCAACCCAGTCTCAATAGCCATTCTTTTAATGTAGTATTTGTTTTCCTTTACAGTCATTTGTTAAATAATATTTACAAGTATTTTTTATGTTGGAAACATTTGATACCAGTGAGACAAAGCCTTTTCTAGTTTTTTTAATTTCAATTCATAATTTATGATTTGTTAATGTATTTTTGCATTAATTTACTTAATTTATAGTTACTTGTCAAAGAGTATTTAAATGTTTATTTGATGTTGAGGAATGTCAGTGAGGCCAAGTCTTTTGTAACATCTCTTGTGTAACTCCAGGGGTTTGTGAGGTGAAGACAGTTCAGTAGTTCAACTATTGATTTGTGCAACTTAAAATACAAAAGCAATGCATTGAATTTAACTAGGTTTGATCTTTATTTATTTGTATGAGCTACATTACCTAGCAATAATCTTCTGGAAATTATTTGGTGACATAATGGCATACATATTCAGATTTATGAAAACAAACTACTAATTCCATAATTTATTTACATGACACACAAATCTTTTTTCTCAAATGTCATAAGTTATTTTATTTTTTAATTTATTTTTTTACCAAGATCAATCTTGAAATTAGGGTCTGAAAAAAGTATGTAATTTTGAAATTTCAAATGTGTAGAAATAGAAATTTTTATATATATGTGATAGTGACGGTCCTGTCGCTATGCCTCCGATTGATCATGTGCCCTGGCTACCTGGCCAAGGGGATATCCCTTTGGCCGACTGGTTAGCGCGCGTGACTCTCACCTGGGAGTCAGGGGTTTGAAGCCCACCCGGGCCTTCTTTGTCCTTGCCACATTCATACTACATACTCGGAAGGGTTTTTGTCTTCTCCATTGACAAACTACACGTACCAAACCATCTGACATCCCAACACGATTAATTATCATATTTGGAGACCTGCTGGATACAAAGCAGAACAGTAGAAACCATCTGGACATAATGACCAGAGCCTTTTCCTGAGATTTTAAATTTGTTCTCATGTTCTAAAATGGACATCTAAAAGAGTCCAGATGTCCACATGAAGGATGTACTATCACTAAACTGTGACTGTCAGTGGCATTATATTAAATAAAGCCAATTTCTTGGAAGATAAATGTAAGACATTCTGGCAAATGTCAAAAGATAAAACAGGACGCCATTAAGTTTGGGTTTGACAGGAAGTGGTTACATTTTAGACAGAACATTTGGTAAAATAAACATTCCTATAATTCATCAGCACTTCCTGGTAATGCGTGCACATGCACCAACATGTGCTCTGATGACAGTGATAAGTAGAAATGCAAAAACTCAATACTGCAGGATGGAAACAAGATTTGTATGTTTAAAATAAATGAACAGGACAGCTATGACCCTTCATGTCTGATCACCTCCGATCCCCCCCGAGGCCAAGTTCCTGTCACTGGATGCCTGTTTCACCCTACGGCACTCTTTCACTGGGCCATAACTTCTCCTCCTGACAGAATAGTTTTCCCTAATAGTAATGTGATCAGTCAGTGCACAGAGGGGACTAAGGCTGCCCCTGTCCTGAGTAAGACATCATATCACACACACTCGCCATCACTTTTCTTTCAACGAGTCAGCATGGCACTGTCGTCAGGGAGGAGACTGTGCTGCAAGAAAACACACGTGTTTATTTTTACTTGTACAAAAGCCATACATGTATCAAAAATCGATATTTCTGAGACTGTGACTGATCATATGAGGAATGTACATATGAAATCAGCCTAATGACTACAACTTCCCCAAAATGCACAAAATGCTAGCTAAACTCTGTCAAACTGAATGTATTTCAAATTGCCTGTCATATGGTTTTTCCATTCTCCATCGTGTTCCATCTTTCTTCCATAACAGTTAGATGTGACAATGAAGAATGCATCGGTGTCAGCTTATGTGGAGATAAAACACATGTCCCATCATCTTTGCCAAGAAGAAACTGTGCGGAGGAGATGCCGATTAAACTTTAAACTTGGAAATCATTTGTTGCCAGGGTAACATACTTGCCCAGCAGATTTAATAAATGAATTGTGCATGGCAGCCTGTAGGGGAGGGAGAGAGGGAGAAATATAATGTCATATTATTTATTTATTTCTTGCATGAGCACAGTTTCTTGATTTTTATTTTTTCCTCCCTCAAGCTCAGCATTATATGCACACATCAATTTGTTTTTCTTGTGACACACTGAAAAAAATGACACAAAATGACAGTGACATTTCAACTTTCTGAGCTGACAGATGCTTCATCATATCGTATCATGTGCTATGACTTGAACCGCTCTTTAAAAGCCTGCAATCTGCATTTTTAAAGTAAAGTCAGCATTTTATAAAATGAGCTATTTATAAAAATTAAAAGATAAATATGTCAGATTACAGTAAATAGTCAGTGACTTCTGACTGTAAAGTGTAATTTGATGGGAAAATAACCTCAGAAAAATTTATATGCACAAATGTATGCCCTGTAAATGTGCTTTAATTAGATACTACATAGCTAAACAGTTTAACCTTATTAGGCAAGAGACTTTATTGGAGCGGGTTTAAGCATATAAATTATACACTGGTTATTTGTTGTAACTGCTTATAGAGGGAAAGGAATACAGTCAGTCATAAATGAAAGTCTTAACAGTTTGAAATGAAATGTGTCTCCATTGAGTGCCAGCTCATCTCAGGAGCTTAATTCCTGGTCTAAATATTTGTCTCTTCTGTTTTAGCCTCTGTCTGCTGCTCCCAGTGAGAACACACATGTAAGTTGTGCGCTCACTGGTTGGGAAAACAACAGCCTTGTGGCTCAGTTGTGAGGAGTTGGTGTTGAGGCAGCAAATGGTTGCTAGGCAACGGCAGCCGGGCAATTCCCTGGACAGGTGGGTGGGGTTGGGAGCTGGTGATAGAGGCCACACCTGCTGCCTGGCAGACGCACCAGCACATGCATGTGTGGACACAACCACACACACATGCCTAATTCTCTTAGAAACACATTAGCCCCCCAGCTCCCCGTCCTGTTATCCTCGCTTCTGCTGCTGTTTTCTGGACATGAAGCAAAATGCAATTAATGGTAAACAGACTGAAACAAAAGTGCAGTTCAGTGTTTTTTAAAAAAAAAAAACTCAACAACCTTTATATTGTTTTTATGTCAAACTGAAAAGAGCTCTTTGCTTTTTTCTCTTCCAGAGGTCTGTTTCATTCTGTTTGCCTGTTCTATGATTCATTTGGACTTGTTGGATGTGCCAGCTCGTAAAGGCGTTATTAGCCGACATGATAACATACCAACAAAGCCTAAGTGTACTGTACTCTTATATACTGTTGCCTTTTTATGGATAAACTGCATGGAAACGAAACTGTGTATCAGGCATTTGATCATTTATGAGCAAATGATGTGTTTATTAAAATGCATTTGCTGTTTTGACAGACTTTTGTGAGACACACTAATCCCTACAAAAATCCCATATAATCCTATTCAAGCAACTATTGTATTTGTATGCCTGCTTCAAAAACAGAAGCAGCATGAGGGATTGGTGTTGGATTTTTGTACTTGTGGCAAGAAATGGCAGTTTTTGTCTCCTTGGAGCCAATTTTCATCCTGTTCTTGGAATTGACCATTTTAAAGCTTTGGCTGATGATTCCAGATTGATCTGTGTGCGTCTGTTTGCTCATATGTACACCTGTACCTGGAATGCAAAAGGTGCTGAGAATATTACTAACAAAATACCAAACTGACTATTTAGGCTATACTTCTTGTTTTTTGGTGTGTGTTCTGTTGTCTTTTATACAGTCTATGAGCAGTTTGTATTCTTTAAACCACCTTTCCCCTCTCTGTGCTGCTGACATTCCCCCCTCACCTGCCTTGCCTCTTCACTGTTGCTCTGTAAATACACTTCTCTTTGCAGCTCAAAGCCCTGCCTGGCAAGAGGTCCCATAGGAGCAGCTTTTATATGGGTAATAGTGAAACCTGAGCAGGGGAGCTCGGACAGCTATTTGTGCTGTAAATCTATTTCTATGATTTATATAATAGCAAGTGAGCAACACTTAGTCTTGTTTGTCTTCTGTGGGCCTCGATGGTAAATATCGTTAACCTGCCTATTTCCACACATTCATGTATACACACAAAGAAGTCGACTGAAGTTTAATGAAAAAATAACTCCCACAATAAGTGAGAAGCTCTGAGGAAATAAGTAATAGATTAGTTTTGAATCTGGCAAGGGGCTTTGGAGAGAAACTCATTAAAAAGAAGTGTATTCTTTGAGTATTTACCTTGCTGAATGTTCCTGCAAAGGGAAATGTCACTTCATATTAACTTTACTCCAACCCTTCCAGCAACTGGAATTTATTAACACATTTCTGCGTAAGAAGAGGCTGCATGTTTAAAAGTAAATGAACGCTCATAATCACAATTAATAAAACATTTCTATTGCATTGAGCATTTTGCTGTACTTTTTTTTGGGTTTATTTTCTTTTCTAAATATGGCATAAGCAATGATATCCTAGAGGGCTAAAATCACTGAGAGCAATACTCATGATCTGATGGAAGTAAAGCTGTACGAGTACTCACAAACCTTACATAGATGGTGGCGTTAACATGGTGGGGTAATAGTAATAACAAATAGACTCTTCACAGGATTTGACAGAGTAGATGTGTTGGCTTAAAAAGTTAATTTTATGCAAGAAAAAAAAAACTGAAGGCAAAAACTGCGGGTTTTTATAAGAATAATGGTTTTAATGTATTTAACAGATAAATTAAAACCGGGACGTAAAGCTAGCCACTGTTGATGGATGCTGAGGCAGTGTTTGTGTCAAGTGTTCAGTATTTGATAAGACTTACACGGCGAGAAAGTCGTGCGTAATTCGTGCGGCATGTGGTGGGAAAACAGGGCGCCCGGAAACTCATTTGTGCGTCAGGAAAACCACACGCTGTAAAAAATGTCAGTAACTGAAGGTTTAAAAAAAAAAAAAAAAAAAGTCACATTCAACATCTGTCACTTTATAATAGTCAAACTATGCCAAAACACTACCTGATTTGTTTGTTTGTTTGTTTTACACTATTAACATAGTGACCTATTTAGGAAATCCTGATTTTTTTTTTTTTTTTTTTTTTAATAAAGCACATTACAGTATAACATGTTACTTTGACACAATTAAGATGATCTGACAAAAAAGAAGAAACAAGAAAAAAATTCAAAGTAATCATGGAGCCTGGACTCAGTGATTGTTCCGGTAGTTTCGGGATGTTTCAGTCCATGTCTGCTCTCATGGCTGTGTTTTTTTTTTGGTGTGTTTTTTGCAGTGTGCGGAGTGGCACCGCTCCGCCGGCCAAGCTCCCAGCTAAATGCGCCCTCCCCTTTTCTCCTTTTGTATTTTGACACACTCTGGACATCTACGCTAATAACATGTCGAAGTTTTAGACACACGCGTAACAGTCACACACACACACACACACACAGAGACGCTGAAGCAGAAAAGCCCCCTCCTCAGTCCCACCAGTGGGGAGGGACTTCCACACCAGATGAGATTTGTTTCCAAACGCGCACCGATGGCGGTGTAAGGCGTTTGGCTGAGAAGTACGCACGGCGCTGTGGATTTGTGGATGTTTTGTGTATCTTCTCCCCGAGTGGATCCAGTTTGAGGGGAAATAAACAAAACAATGGATTACTCTGTTGGCCTACTTTTACTTCTGTCGACCATTTCATCTGTGTCGGCCGGACAATTCCCATCAGCGCAAATGTGAGTACAGCTTCAAACCAGCCTGTTGGCTTGGGAAAGTCTGGAAGAATATCATTTGTAGCTGAAAATACATCCCTGGATTCCGTCCCGACCTTGATACAGTGTAATCAGTCTTACGCACGATTTATATATAACGATGTAACAACACGGAGACCACTACCGAGATATGCGTGTAAAATCTTGTAAACAACCAGCCTTGAGGTATTTCTATACTATTCCAACTTTGGAAATTGTAACCGTATCGTAAAGTACTCAAGCCGAATCGTAAAGCGTGTCTTTCTCTGATGTGATGACGCTTGCACATTAGTTTGGGCATAAGTTTGCCTTGTGAACCGTTATATTTAAAGCCACTGTCCATTTGTTGGCAGCCAGCAGCAGACTGACATGTGACGAGCTGTCAGATGAATCATCCTGGGAACTTAGACTGGTCTCATTTTGGCTCAGGGGTTCCCAAAGTTTGCCTAAAGCATCTCCACAATTAAGCTTGTTAGACAGTTTGTCCACATTTTAAAAATACATTTGTTGATTGTGACTGTTAATGTTTTTACTGTAAAAGGCAGTTGAGTGAGACCCTTTGGTGGTTTTACTGATGGGACAGTTGAACCAATGATTGATTGGTTTATTTTCTGTGTACTATGTTGTTTCAATTCACAATAAATAACGTCCACATATTATATACATTTCATTATGCGAACACCAAGTTAACTTTAACACAGTATACAAAACCCAAACCTTCTAGTAATAAGGAGAAAAATGCTCATAAAACACAACAGACTGTAGACTCCAAGTAAAAAAAAAAAGAAATACCATGTGTTAGAATGTGTTCACAATATATATGAACATATACAATAATGCACAATAATTTACTATTAATATATACCCGTAGTAGCCTGAAAGGGAGTGAAGAAGTAAAACTTATTTATTCCCACCCTGAGTTTCTCTACTTAAACTTATATGGTTGCAATTATGTCAGAGAAATTAGTTGTAAACCTGCATTAGTACACCAAAACTAACTTTAACACAACATACA
Organism: Fowleria isostigma; assembly: GCA_029814645.1. Lineage (NCBI taxonomy): Eukaryota > Metazoa > Chordata > Actinopteri > Kurtiformes > Apogonidae > Fowleria > Fowleria isostigma. Next base: position 9,842 of record JAPTGZ010025338.1, read on the forward strand.
GATCACAAATGTACCCAATAAAGAGAAAATACTAATAAATCACAGCAGATTGTAGGCACCAAAACAAAATAATGTAAAAATGTAAGCATATATATATAATAAGTAGTGTCAATGAATAAAGGGAAAAATAACAGAAAAGCAAAAAACAAAACAAAACACACACATAAGAAGAAGAAAATGAAAAAATTGTAACACATTTGCAGACTATGTGGAATCCTTTAGATATATAGTGTCTGAAATAAAGGTTTTGTGTGTATTAAATTCATTTCCCGCTGCTCACACACTTATAATATGTACTAGTGAATGTGCACTATTGAACATTTACGCACTTTTTTCATTATGCAGGCAGTTTTTTTTTAATTATTCATGGCTGAAGTCCCAATAGTCTTCCCTTGAACTTCTGCATAAGCTCAGATGTTTCAGTTGGATATGCATGGTTGTAACTTGAGTTAAAGACTTGTGTAATAAAATGGCAGTGTTACTGGCACAGTTGAGGTATCACAAGGTTTGTCTAAATTTGATTCCCACTGTCTATATTTGCAGTGCAACATTAATAGATTCAGCAAATGATATGTATATGGTCACAGGAATATGCTTTCTAAATTAATCAAATGTGTAGGTGTGCAAGCCTGTGCAGCTCCTGTGCTGCACATCACACTTCATCAACAGGTCTAAGATATTCCAGATGGTTCTAATGTGTGCAGGACTATACAGTGTTTGGTTTTAAATGAAGCCCAAGTATGGTCCCCTACACAGATGAGCCATGATGGCACTCAGCCTAATGGCCAAGCACAATGATGTCAGACTAGCAGAGTAGCCTGCCCACTCCCTATATTTCATGGGCACTAAGTGGATTGATCTGTGGGTTGTGTACATAATATTCACACAGGCTTGGTGAGCTGTAGACCCACTTTCACTGACACAGCTGACTTCCTGAGTGGGACTGGTTGTCTAGCGGAAAAAAACTCAAACATTATTAACCTTTACATCAGAATGGTAGGAACTTTTCATTTGAATTAACAAAACTTAATCTAGCATTTAAGAAAAATGGCAATAAGCAATTTGTGGTGCAAATCCTCAAAGAAATAACTGTGTGGCAAAACGTATCTTATACTTACCACGTACACTGTTTTAACTATAGCCGGTCTTGGTGTACTCTTGTCTTGATGGTGATTTTGAGTGACAAGCTTCATGTTGATTTCTCAAGGTGAAAGTCACAGAGAAAAGCAGAAAAGAAACCAGAAGGGCAGGGGTCGAGAGAGTGAACCACTGTGTTTCCCTACAGGAAATATAGATGCGAATATCCAAGGTCTTTAGTAGCTTAGTGTGTTATGACTAAAATCAGACATTTTTTAACCTTCATTATGTTTTTCTTTCTTGCACCTCTCTGTGTAGCTGAATGCATGAGAGTATATCTGGACTTCATCTCTAATCTATCATGTCAACCTCTGTCTGGTCATCCCTCCCTCCATGCCCTCTCATCCTCTTCTACACGCTTTCTTTCCATCTTGTTCAGTCCCTGTCCATCTTCTTTGCATCTAGCTCCCTATATCTAAGACCTTCCTCTATCTTTTTTGTGCTGCCTGAAGGCAGATGATTAACATCATCGAATCTGAAATGCAAAGCCTGATGTCATAGACTGTGCCCCAGAGATCTTGGCGCCAGGCAGCACAATGAGAGTTCAGGAGAGATGAAAAGGAAAGATAGAGATGGAAAGAAAGGAGACAAGAAAATCCAGACTGCTTAGCCTTTTTGATCCCATAAGTCTGTGTATGTTTGCTGCTATATGGATTCTGAAAGTAGCATTTATTGTTGCAGGTTTAATAGCCAAAAGAGAGGTGTCCTAATCATCATGACCTGTGTTGAATCTGGCAATAAGACCTGATGTGCGTTTCCTTCTGGCTTCGTCCTTAGTCATTAACGGACATATTTTTCTCCCATCTTTTTTCTCACTCCTCCCTTTCCCTCTGTCACTCTCCAGTGTTTTCTCCCACTCTAATGCTTTTTAAGGCTAACTAGATTTCATGCTCAACCAGCTAAAGAGCTATGTTTCTCATGTTTGCCTCCTTTCTGGTGATCAGTGGGCATGATATGAGGAGGCACTTGAGAGCAGGAAGCGGGTTAAGACACAGTGTATAGAGCAGCAGGTTCATGGGGAATGATGTCTGAGACAACCCAACCTATCTAGTAGGACCAAGCATCTGGGCTAGACTTGAGTCTGAACCCCAAAAGACAGAGTCATTTTACAAAACTGTGCAAGGAAGCATTGTAATTAACTCTACATGGCTTGAATAAATGTTACTACCATCACACAACACAATCGTTTAGAGAACTAGTAAAAGTAGTGGTCATGCTTTTATATAGGTTTTAAATAAAATTATATTATTTAAAGATCTGAGCAAAAAACCCACTCATATCTGTGGAAAATCACCCTGGCTTTTTGCTCTTTTATTTATTTCCTTGAAGCATTATTTTCATCAATGGACATAGCTCCAGGCCTTTTTTGTCTTGATTGAATCTTAGTCTTTAAACTTTTGTTTTGTTAAGATACATGACTCATCCAATAGAACTGAGGAACGATGAATAGCAATAATGTATGACAATAATGAATTACATTTTCCATTTTCTTTCATTCTAGTTTCACATCTCACTTGTCATTGATATTATGTGGGGTTTGCAGAGGATGAATCGAATGAAATAAGCTGATGGAAATGATTAGCTCAGGGCTTTCTAGGGTTTCCTTGGCTGTGATTTGCACCTCCTAGCCACTAGGGAGTTGATGCCAGCAGGTATATTTCAGGAGGCATGCTCTTGCTCAGACTCAAACAGCTGGTAGGTTATATCTGTTACACACACCACTTGCAAAGCAGTAAAATCTGTGCCTCTTGCTAATGTTGCCCTCCAATCCAATTTTCCTTCATTTCCTCTTACTGCTCTCTGTTTTCCCCTCTTCTCACTCTTTTTTTTCTTTATGATACTTTGCCCCTTTGCTAACCCTGTCTATATTTAGAAAAGCGCCTGTCTTAAGTCAGACACAGGAAAAGGTACAGAACAGAGGGGTGCAAAGTCACAAACGAGTGTCCCATAAATATCAAGATGCTCTTCTTGTGACACTTTGTGGACAACCTTGCTTGTGTCTGGCCTTTGACTGTTGTTTTAGTCTCTGGTTCAACTTTCTCATGCTTTGGAAGTTCAGAAGAGACAAAAAAAAAGGGGGGTCTCTGTGCATGTTAACAGAAAATTGGAGATGCTAAAGAGTAATCTTGGTGCTGTCGTTAACAATCCAATGCCACATATAAAATTCTCAAGAATTTTCCATTGCAGCAGTTCCTGGAAAACCTTGGGAATAGCTAACAGCTGTTTGGATGGGAGCCCTGTCCAGTACAGGAAACACATCTGTAGCCTGTAATATATGGCATGGGGAGTGTAGTTTTAGGGCTTTAGTGTAAAATGCAACCTGTGTCAGGTCTGTGTTGTATTAGAGTTTATTTATCAACTATCCTTTACCACATTTGTGTCACAGGAAGTAAGACTAACAGTCTTGTAATTTTGTATTGTATATGTCACTATTATAGCAAGTAGAGAGAAACAATACAATACAATACAATACTGGTAAATATTGTGGGCAAACCTTTTTTGTAAGAAACCTCTCAGTGAGTATGTTTACATGTACACTTATATTTCACTATATTCCAAATTTGACAGTAACTGGGTGTCCATTACAGTTTTCCATAAAATACAAGTGGTAGGTGTTTCCATTGAACAGTGTTTGGTTTGGGAGGGGGTGTGTGTACCTCATGAGAGAATAAAACCTTTTTGGCGAGGTTCTTTGACAGTTTTTGTGATATTTCTGCATTTCCATTACCAGTTTTCTATTGCACAATTTGTATTTTGTGCATTACAAGGGGTAATGGAAACCCAGCTAGTAATTGGAAGCTGAGTTTTTATGTGAACACTGCACTTATTCTGTTTTGATATTATGAATTAAATCTTTATGCAAATGCAGCATGTTGATATGTGGAATATATCTATATCAGTCTGGGTCTATGAGGATTATTTGGACGTGTATACAGTGGATTTGGAAAATTTATCTAATTTTCCTGTTTTACTGCAGGTTGTGACACACAGCCTTTGTTTATGGTCAGCTGGAGCTGGAAGATGAAGGAGAGACACAACCAACTTTTAAACATTATAACAGACAATATCAACAGGTCTATAGATATGAGCAAATCCCAAAAGCTGCAAGGTTGAAATCAAACAGTGGAACATCTGCCACTTTGTGGAAAAAATGAAAAACATTATTTTTAATGTGGTATACATGGCTACATGTGAAGAGGGATCTTTTTGGAATTAGGAAAACACAGAAGATTAGTTTGCATTTAAATGTAGTCAGTGAAGCTGAGCAAGATCAAAATATCCATAAGATGTTAGAAAACAGGTAAGAACACAGATATGCAGTGGAGCTAATTGATAAATTATATTCTTTAATACCATAACAATATGAACACATGTAATAAACTTAAAACAAACCATGAGGACTTAGAAGAATTGCTTTATTTTTTGTGCTATACAGGCATCCTCAGTGTGCAAATAGTTGGCCAATCAGTTGAAATTCCAGTTTGCAATTTTATATCCTCAAATGAATTTATGTCAGTTTGGCATGCAAATTTATTGTCAAAAGTAATATTTTTACCACAATATTGAACAATGGTTAGTACATGATTTTCTTCATCGTGCAAACCTTCTGTGTATTTAATGAAGCATTTTGAAATTAGTCAATGTTGATCAGTGAATGTAAGCATAGCTTCATGCATTTGCCCGAGAGGAGAAAGCACGATGGAAATTTTTGATCTCCTGGGTGTAATTTTATTATTAACATGAATTTATATGTAATGATCATAAACTGTGCATAATTAGTGGAATGAGGAACTGTGACATCAATCATCCAGTGGTTTCTGAGCCGCCATTTTAACATATGGCCTCATAGAGCCAAAAGAAACCATATTTGAACAAAAGGCCAACCCTAACCTTAGCTCAAGGAGTCATGGATGAACAAATGCTAAGTGTTAGCCTACTGACTGGGTAAAATGGTGAACTGAATTCATCAAGCATTTTATAATAAAGTAATTTTACAAAAATAATGTACCAAAACCACAGTCAAAAAATTAGATTACACTTTAGAAGAAATAAAAGGGGTGAGACCAGAACAGGTCCAAGAAAAAAGATTCACTGATTTACTATTAGGATTAAGCGGGTTAGGAAAATGAATGAATGATTTACTATTTATTTTTGGCTCCATGGTTGTCAGCAGTATTATAACTTTAAGATTCTTCAGCATTGGCTTCATTTCTGAGCCAAAGTCCTTGCCTCTTGGTGCTGATCATCTTTGTGTCTCAAAGTCAGTGTGATTTTTTTACACATGCCATTCACCTTACATGACATTTGTGTTTGAGCCTCTTTTATGTTGGAGACCAGGTTTTCTGACAGTTATCTAATAAACAACTGTCTGTAACACCCACAACATGCTATTTGTATGTCATCCTTAGACTGCCTGTAAAGGACTCAGGTTGACTTTGCCATGAGAATCCTTATGTTCACTTCCAAGTTTGCATTCCTTTTCTACTCTATGTACAGTCAGCTGAGGTCAGAATGTGACCAGGTACCAGAAAACTGATTTCAACTCAGACTTCACTCAGTGAATAAGTACAGACATACATTACGGGTGCAACAGTACAGAAAAATTTCAGTTCAGTACATTTTCGGTACAGGGGTCGTCGGTTCAATACGTATTCGACATGTTTTTAGTACAGTGAAGGAGACCAATTTCATTTTAAAAATTTGGCATACTGCTCTTATTTTGTTGACTCGTCTCTCTCCGATGACATAACTGACAGGGAATCCAAAATGCTCCCAAATTGGATACCTTAGAGAAGATGGAGGGTCTTCCAACTCTGTCTGTACCTGTGATGCTGCTCTCAGCTGCATGTTGGTTCATTTTCAGCATGTGGATGGTGCGTGTACTGCTTAGACGTCTGATATCCAATATTGCACATGAGTTATGCTTGCATCCACTCTGCTCATACTGTGTGCATTTTGCTTCAGGGTTTGTGTGGAAATTTAAGGCAAGTGTTGGCACTCTTCACATATGCTACATGTATTTGTTCGGTACACCTTCGTATTTTATTGGAAGCCCCCGAACTGAAACTATTTGGTACAAATGGGTACTTTCCTACATACATACTTATTACATATACACTAGTTTGGCCATTTATCCATAGTGATTTATTTCTAGACAGGCCAATGTATAATTTTAAACTGAAATTTTCATGTAGATGTTTGTAAATGTGGCACAGCACTCATATGCCTAGTTACCCTGATTGCACAATAGTGGCATTAAGTGCTTAAAATATCCCTGGTGAGACACCACAAGCCCATCAGATGTGTAGTATTTCAAAAGAGACGCAGAGAAAAGTGGCCCCGTGATGGTCTGTGATGACTTCTCCTGAGCCTCTTAATGGAGTCGTATATTGCCACATAAGGGCAGTTAATGCCAGCATCCAGACTACACTGGACAGTGTGTAGCCATCAGGGAGACTAGTACTCAGTACAGCACTAACAGTAGTCTGCTTGTGTAGGCGTCTAGATTGACGTTAATTGGACATTTTGGCCAGAGGGTTCTCTAATCTCTCTATTTATGCACATTGTCCAAGAGTCTGGGTGTGTGTGTAGTGAGGCAGAAGGTTAAGAGTTGATGTATGGATGGATGGGTGGGTAGGGGCTTTGCTCAAGAAGTGTGAAGGTGACAGGGATGTGGAAGTTTAGTCATTTGAGCAGAGTTCAAAATGACAAATAGCAGAGAGGAAGACTGCTGGAGGGGTGAGGAGGAGCAACACGAGGAAGAAAAGATGTGAAAGACTGTAAGCGAATAATGTATTATTACTGACTGGACCATATCAAATTGATGTAGATGTTCTGAATATTATATTTTCATTAGTACTATGAGAAAGACCTACCTACATTTGTACTATAAAGACTTCTTTTTTTTCTGTGCACGCATTCTTTTTTGTTTTAACTTTAGTAACTGCACTATATTAGTAATCACTATGAAGCATGAATTGTTATCCTTTTGGACCTAATCTGATGCCTGTTTGTCATATTTGTTATGGTGGAGTCGTATCTTGGGCTGTCTTGTAAGATGTGAACATGAGAAGCCTTGTACTGATATAGTCACAGTCACCATCATTTACCATAGCATTGAGATGGAATCTCACCAGCAGGTGCGATTGCTCTGCAACGGGAGCAAACACTTCCAGGTGTCACAACAATTCTGTTTCTTCTGATTTAATATGTCCAGACACCTGCAGGGAGAGGTGATACAATGGGAGCTGTTAGTTCTGTCAGGATGTGTATGCTGTTTGACATGGAGGGTGTGGACAAGGCAGACTAGGTGCTAGGGGGACAAGGAGTCAATCCTGGCTAGCTGTGCTCCAGAGTGTGAGGTCAAACATGGTCAAGGGCAGAAGGGGAGTCTGACCCCCAGGGGTGATGTTGCCAATTGACAGACTTCAGGGTGTTAGACTTTGCTCACATTTCAGAATATCATGGAGGAAGGAAGTCCTCATTTACAGCTTAATTACATGTTCCATCAGACCACTTTCACTGTGATTTTTTTGTTTATTGAGTTCTTGTTCATATTTTTTTTTCCCCAGTTCAAGAACCTCCAACTCTTGCTTCAGCATTTTTGATTGAAAAAAAAAATAGACAAAATTTGTTTTTGTGTCAAAGGTGTCTGATTATATTTTCAAAACTTTATAAACAAACAACATATATTTAACTGTAATATATAAAAAAAACCCCACATAAATACATTTTGTGTATAATATAAACTGAAAAGTGCCCTATTTCATTGACATGAAAAATAAATTGGTCATTAATGAATTAGCCTTTCAACAACAAAAATAATTACTTGGTTATTCAAATAAACTCATTTTGAATAACATAAAATAGAACTGTTTTTGAAATGTTACCGAAGCTTAAATAAGATTGGCAATAAAACTGGTATATGAATGTATTTATTGTGTTATGTATTTATTGTGTTATATATTTCAGCATTAATTCTCACAATTTATACTGTATTCGGTACATCATGACTTATTTAATGTATTTTCAAAAAAAAAATCAAGTACCCCCTGGGCTTCTTCCAAGTACCTCTGGGGGTATGCATACCCAACTTTGGGAACCTCTGAATTGCATAAACTGTTAAAAAGTATTAAGAATGATATTTTCAGCGAACTCCATACATATATCATCCTGCCATCTAAAGTTAAATAGCATACTATAGTGTAAATGGCAGAATAGAATAGAATAGAATAGAATAGAATAGAATAGAATAGAATAGAATAGAATAGAATAGAATAGAATAGAATTGTTGTCATCTTTACAATATAATAAAAAATAATCTAACTGCATCTTCCTCAGCAGTCAAAATAGAATAAAATGAAGTGCAAATCCAAAAAAGTATAGTGCAAATCTGACATGACAAACAGACAAGACAGAAACAAAGATACAATATGAAAAAATAATACTGTGTACCACCTGAACTGCAAGATGCATGAAGACTAGAATTATTCTGACCTTTTGCTATCACCTTAGAGATTCTTCAATTAAAAACAGAGTAGAAAAAGGTCAACTCATTGATTTATCTGATTAAGACTCTTTACAAGCTATCAGTATTGGCAGAAGTCGGCACTACTTAACTGCCAAACGGAGAAGAAAAATCACTCCCACCCATATTTTCGACATTTCCTTTCCGCTTTTCATGCTTAATTATTTTGACTAAGATGTTCAGTACAACAGCTATCCAGTTTTGTATAAAGTGGAAGTTATTTTCAGACGTGCATGAGACATTTTCACTGATAATCAGCTTTGTGCTTTTCCCTGCTCCAAACAAATGTTAGTATATCACCCTTTAAACTTCCACTATCCGTCAACCTCTGATACAGATCTTGAGGTATGAAGGTAAACCTAAACAGTGACTTTATCTTTGGCCATAATTTCCCCTTTTAAAATGGAAACCAGCCTCCTGTAACTTACACCTGCTCATGGTGCATATTTCCCACCAGTGTTACCCTATCATTAGATAATGATCTCATACCATGTCTAGTCAGCTCTTCTGTAATACACTCCAACATAAGTGCTTAATAGAGCATAGAAAATACTGTTGTTAAGGCTTCACTTAAACACAACTCTTCAGATCAAGGCAGGGGTCTGTGGTGAAATGCTCCAACCGATTTACTAAAAGGAAAATGGCAGAAGGAAGGCAGAAACATCAATAATGTCTTTCCATAGAAGATAATGAGGCTGTGAGACATTTACAAAGCCTGCAATTAAGGTGTTATTGACCTCAATAAAGGAGACCACATCATTGCGTGTCTTGTTTATGCTCTGTCGTGATACATGTGAGCCAAGGGCAGGATGAAAAGTAAATAATTAAAAGAATATTTAGCAATATGTTGCAAGATTATGTAGACATGAAGATGCCTGCCACTTCATGCTGATGTAACTTCAGCCACAAATGAGACCATTAAGAACATGTAGTTGTAGCTAGAGCTGCAAGATATTGGCAAAACTTGCACTGTGGGTCTACAGCATTGTGTTAACAATAGAGCCCGACCAGTATGGGGTATGGGATTTTTGGGGCCAATACCGATACCAATATTGGGGGTTTAAAAAGGTTGATATACACTCACCGGCCACTTTATTAGGTACACCTTGCTAGTACTGGATTGGACCCCCTTTTGCCTTCAGAACTGCCTTAATCCTTCATGGCATAGATTCAACAAGGTACTGGAAACATTCCTCAGAGAGTTTGGTCCATGTTGACATGATAGCATCATGCAGTTGCTGCAGATTTGTCAGCTGCACATCCATGATGCGAATCTCTCGTTCCACCACATCCCAAAGGTGCTCTATTGGATTGAGATCTGGTGACTGTGGAGGCCATTTGAGTACA
>JAPTGZ010025401.1:0-19852 GCA_029814645.1 Fowleria isostigma
CACACACACACACACACACACACACACACACACACACACACACACACACACACACACACACACACACACACCTATGTGTTTGCATGAAGTTTGTGTTATGCTGGGTGCTAGTCATTTAAGTCTAGTGTCACACTGTTGCAGCATGAACATTACATTTTGACCTTTTTTTTTTTTTTAAGATTCAGCTCTAGTCATCTACATAGTGAATATCATTAAGGCTGTTATCATGGATGTAGCCAACCTAGAGATCTATACAAGTTAGCGCTGATTTTTCAAAGTACATTACAGTCTAATCACGCATTGGAAGCAATTAGTGCATTTAAATTTTTTCCCCATTAATTTAATATTTTACCTTTAACTATTATATTAATCATATACAGTAAGTGTTTATTTCCTAAAGTACATGTAATCTAAACTGATCAGTTCCAGTCTCACAAATGAACAGGTTTACGGATTTAGTTTGCCTTTAATGGTAGTGTGTGAAAGGTTCAGTGTGGAATATTGTATACTTGTACTGGAACTGACTGCTGTTTGATGGAAAGGAGCAGAACAGAGGAACTCCTGAATTTAGAGAAAATGGGAGGAAAAATCAAGCCAAGTCCTCTTCATATTGATCAGTGTTTTATCATGGCTGTAGGTAACCAAGACTGTCGTTAGCTTAGTAATGGAGTTAGCAAACATCAAATAACAATTAACTCCCAGGACAAAGATAGACTCCAACACAAACTTCATATAAGTCATTGAAGTCTTTAAGTCTTGAGGCTTTTGTTCAGTCAGTCTAAAGATGTCATAGTGAGACTCAACAGGCATTTTCTCTATTGCATCTGCAATTTTAAAAGCAAACATATTAAAAACCAAAATGCATTGTGGGCTCTTTAGCTACTATTTTACAAACCATTTTCTTTCTTTTTAATTCTCTTCTCCACTTTGTTATTCTCTGTTCACCCGTGAGTACATGATGGGCCACTTTACTGGAGTCATCATCAGTGTAGCTTCATGTGTGTGCGTATTGTGTGAATGTTCATCAAGCCCTGTGTGAACATGTGTGTATGCATGTATGTGAGTGAATAATGACAGGCTGTGGCTCCACTGAGGGGATTGATAATAGCCTGGGCTGTGGGCCCCGGGGGAGAGCAGGTAGACACTCTGCAGTCCTGACCCTGCACTCTCACATTACTGAGTGCCTTGCTCTCAGCCCGGCTTCCTCCACAATCCCCGCCCCAGAACCACCATCCAACCATCTCCCCCGCCCACCTTCACTTCACCATGACATCATTGCTAGACCTTCTTTCCTTCCTAAGGCCGTCTTTTGCTTTCTCTCCCATGCTTTACAGTCTATTGCTCTAAGTTATCCCCATCAAACTGCTGTTTTTCTCCACAGATTTGACAACCACTAATTGTCCTGATAATTCCATATAACTCTTTTTGGACCCCTCAGGGTGGCCACACTTGCTCTAACCTGCAAATCCTGCTGTCTGCGCCCACACTGTTTTACTGTCCAAGTCCCTACGGTCCCAACTCCAGCTCAAGTACTGGGACTTAAACACAAGGGGGTTGGCGTTGGTCCAAGAGGAGCGAGAGAGAGAGAGAGAGAGAGAGAGAGAGAGAGAGAGAGAGAGAGAGAGAGAGAGGTGCAGTCAGTTCACTGACTCATATCCTTCCCTTTCTGACTCTGCTCCAGCAATGATGTAATGCTCTTGGCTTTTCGCCCTCCCCCCACCCTGTGCCTGCCTACCCCCAGATTTCTGTCCCTCCCTCCTCTTGCTTTTCCCTCTCTTTCCCTCCTTGACTCGTCCAACATCGCTGCACTCACTCCTCACTGGGTGAAGTCACTGTGAGCTCTGGGTAGACACAGCAGCTAAAAACTTTCGAACGTAACCAAAACAGCCCAGGGCCAACTTCCAGACGTTCGGGAGACGGTGGTGCAGTCGCCATGGGAACGGAGGTAAACAGAGAGAGAAACAAGGGCCTCAAACAGCTTGCAGCTGCCTGGCTCTCTGAGTAAACACTACACAGGACCTGCCCCTGATTTACTGCCTTTAATCACTGGTGGGAGGAGAGTGCCATGGGGTTTGGACTGAGGAAATAATACGAATCTGATCAAATAAATCAGCACTAATGGGTTACGACACAAGCTGACTTTTATTAGTGAGCTTGCAGAGGAATGGATACTGGGAGGGTGCTACACTCCAAAGGATGGTGGGATAGATCTGGGATGGGATGTCCTCACATTAGTGAGCCTCAAGCTGAGTAAAACCATGCCAAGGCACAACTGATAGTGATGAATGAGACTATGAAACAAATTACCAGAGTGTTGTGGTATCTATTCCCCAAATATGATATTGTTTGGATTCATTACATTCCATTGGCTGAGAGCAGCTAAGATGGGTTGTCTTTCATTTTCAACAAAAGCATGTCAGTACATTCCCATCACCAGTGAAAAAACTCCACAAATATGTCATCCTCTTACAACTTAACCTGGCATCTCCCTGGAGCACCTGACTAATGGCATGCATGTACTGTACCTCCCCTTTCAATTTTACTGCTGTATTTGTTTTGCCTCCTCCTTCTCATTTATCATAACCTGACCATTTCATTTTTCTTCGAGACCCTCCTCTTCCTTTCTACCACCACCACCACCACCAGATTTAGTCTCATTCCTCTGTTCCTCATTCAGTTTTCCATCTTCACTTTTCTTTCGTAATCTCTGCATTTTTTCCCACACCTTCATTCTTCTGATCCCATTTATCCATGCTTCAATCCAAACATGATCTATGCTTTCCTTCCCATGTGCAGACTTGTTTCTTATCCTTTCCTCCACCTTGCTATCTTCGAACTTCTGTTCCCCTCTCCTGGTAGAAAACCTGTGTCCTCCACATCTGATGCCTCGCTTCTCTTTCTCCACCCTCATGATCCTTCATTTCCTCTCCTTCATTTACCTCCTGCTCCCCCTCTTCCTCTCCTCCATCCACTTCTGATCCCTTTCTTCCTCTCCTCTGTCCACCTCTGATCCCCCTTTTCCACACTTCCTCGTGCTGTTATCCCTGAGATCCCCAGAGCTGTGAGGCATGTCCCTGTGTGTGTTGCTTGTGCAGGAGCCTGCATGTGTGGTGGCCCCGGGGCAGGGATGACACAGTCCCGCTGGAATGAGAGGGAACAGAGTCTGGGCGTTCCTCTACAAACGCACTATTAAACCCACTGCAGTACACAATGAGCTCATCTTAATTCAGGTCAGATGTACATCCTTCATTCTCTTATTTTTCTTTTTCTCTTCTTCCTTTTTGGTGATTGATCACACTGTACACCTATGTTTTCCTTTACCTTTGTTTTTTCTTCTATTGTAACTGTATGTTACTGATCATTCATTAGCCCTTTAGTGGATACAAAAATTAGTGTAGACCACATTTGCCTGCAGGGACATTCATCAAGACAGAACATGAGGGCACCTCAGGCATTTGGTAGAGGTCTCGTGCTCGTGCTCTCAGGATGGACCTCCTTCCTTATCATCACTTTCTGAATGCAATCTAATCATAAACAATAATAAAGGAAGTTTTGTTTAAATTGTGAAGTTCAAGAGGTCAAAGTTTGTCCCTGGAACACTCATAAGTCTCTGTAGAGGTTTAAGGAGGTCTCTGTTCTGGTACTTGCACAATGGATGTAGAAATCAGCTGTCATTTAATTAACCGCTTATGAACAAGCTCAGTGCAATGCACACAAACATTCCATTACAATGTGGAATTAGAAACTATCAATACCACTAATCTACCATTAATGAAATGTACTATATCTGCAGAAGAACCTTAAGAGCTTGAGAGATCTTACAGTTATGAAATGATTTATCTCTGACATACGAGATTAAATTAGCTCATCTACACTATGGCGATGATTATAATCTGTATTCAACAAGGCAAAATACTTCATGAAACTGTTTTTTAAAGCAAAAGAAAGCCATGCCACACAAGACCTTGCACATGGCAAACCACAAATGTCAATCAGCAGATCACCCAATTTTGCTGAAAAAACACACAGGAAGTTTATAACACATGTGTCATTCTGCATTCAGGCTTTGCACGGAACTCTGCTTATCAAAATGCAAGAAGACCACATACCTATTTATGCTACTTCCCTTAAAGGCAAAACAAAGGACCACAAGAAGCGGTTGGCTTTGAGGTGTGAAATCTATTTAGTGTTTTAAGCAACATGGGAAACATAACCATACATCAACTTCTGTGCACAGTAAGTGTAAAGTTGCACTTATACCACATGACTGATAACAAATTCTATACACATTTAAGTAACACTTCCAACATAACATAAAAGTCAGTACAAGTAAAAAAAAAAAAAAGTGTCTGAAATAACTGTTTATTACACTATACTGTGTGTAAATACTGTTTATTATAGTGACAAAGCTAAAATGAGTGTATGTAAAAATTGCATATTTAGGTTTATGCAGCAATTACTTATTGAAGCCACTGAGGAAAGAACATTCATATAATCAAAGCACCTGTTTTTCAACATTCTATGAGAGAATTTATTGAAAAACCACATCATAATAAACTGATAACTAGATATTTTGCTGCATCTGTACAGTAAGTACTTCTCTCTTAGCCAGGTCCATTTAGGTTGATGGAGACAAATTCCTCCACAGAACCAGAAAAGAAGAATGTCATTTTCATGGCGTGTGCCCACACCCATTTACCCGCACATCTCCCCTTACAAGTCAAAAGGTTGAGGTTTCCACAGAATGTTGTATCTCACATGGTTGACTAGTAATGTCCAACGTATTTAACTCTGACATAACTCAGCACCAGATGTTTATAATTGAAAAGCAGAGTGCATTCAAATCTGTTGGACACCGTTTCCCTTTGTATGATAATGATAGCCGTGACATTACGATCTGCTGGCTGTTTCTTTTGCCTGCTTTTAACACTGGTTTGTGTCAGTGTAGTTCCCCAAAGACCTTGTTTAGGGACTCGGAGCAGAAAGCAAGAGAAAAAAAAAAAAAGAGAGCGAGCGAGAGGTCCTCAGGTTTCACAGCTGCAAGCCCAGCTCAACCCTAAAGTAAATGGACTTGAGGAAAGCCAATCCTAATTGATTCCAAGCCTCAAAGCTCTTTAGTAAACATTGTGGAGCAATGAAAATGACTTGTTATCCTAATTCATTGGATGCTCACGCTGTGCATTTAGCAGAGCTGAGAACCAGGGAAGCAGATGGAACCGAGATTAAACTGATTTCATTTTGTGATTTCTGCTCTTTCAGACATACATATTCTCCACAGGGCACCATGAAGAATGTGGAGAATAAAGACTTTATATGCATGCCCTGATTACATACATAATTTTAATTCTTTACGAGGATAGCTATCCCTAATTGTCACTCAAGACATTCTGGTTAAAATGCATTATAAGGATCAATATTCGCACAATAAAAACTGTGGATTTAACAAATAATATGTGCTTTTATAGACTCACTTTTTCCTCACTAACAGCTGGTGTTGCCTTATTTCAGTAAGAGATATGAGACATTACCACAGGTGTCAAAGGGAACTACTGATTTGACCTAAACAATCAAGGCAATTCTTTCTCCACCTCAGCAGAGCTGCACTGGTCTGTGAAGTGTCCGGCTGGATCAGTGTGTAGGAAGTTCCTGTGGAGAGACCCTGTGTACAGAGCCTTTGGTAGGTCCTAATGGCTTCCTGTGGAAGCACTGCTTCTCACTGGAGGGGTTTCCTCAACCCTTTTTCCTGCTGATGTGAACATTTCCAGATCACTTTTCCTTCGTGTGAATCTGCTCATCTAAAATGACCTCCCTATTCATGTTGAATACAATAAACAGGCAACTAGGGTACTTCTCACGGGCAGCCTCAAATATAATAGAAACACCAAGAATAACCACTATCTCTGCTTTTCGACTTTTGTTTTATATGCGCAAGCAATGAAACCACCAGTCTCAAAATGAGAGAGTGAAGAATTTGTGATCACAACAGACTGCGAACAGAAGTGAAGTGGAGTCTTTGCTTTAGCAAGGTGAGGAGTTTTTAATGACAGGTAAACTCAGGTGAAGCAGGCCCTGCAAAGTCTCTGTTACTGGCAGTGATTGCTGCTCCTTCAAGGGGATGAAATTCCATCCCTGTTCTCGACAAAGAGCCTGACGGGGTGTCAGTCAGGCTTAGTGATGGGCCTCCCATCCAATATTCACTAGCTCCTCAAGCTGTAAATCTACACAGGACAACCTTGACACAGCACAGGCCTAACACTGAGCCATCTCAATGTCTAACTAGCTCGCCACAGGCATGGTTTACAGTAACAAAGCTCTGGCACAAGTATGAAGATAGTTAAGTTTAAGGTATAAGGAAAGAATGAGGTCAGTGGAGTGTCCACATGAGGGAAAACTGTATGTTTTTGTATTATAATGATTATGTTACTGATAAATGAAAAACATCAGCAAAGTTCGGGAACTCCCAAAATCCTGATGATTAATAGAATGTGTGAAATCAGCAGCTCAATACATAGTAAGTGGACATGTCTGATAATGATGTGAAAGCAAATGACCATAAGTCCACAAAACAGTTCTTAAAGGTGAAGGACAAAGCAGCACCACATGTGTGACTGCTGTTACTGTCTACACCTGCTGCACCTCAACATATGTACCATGGCACTATAAAAGTATCACAGAAACACAGCTCTAAGACAGTGGCCGCCATTCCCATACAGTGAAAGGGACTATTTTAGAGCATGAAATGCTAAACTGTTGTAAAAGCACTCACGGCTGAGGCTTCAACAATGACCTCATCTTGTCCTCTGGGACCCTCTTTGGCATGCTCTGCTGTGGGACAATACTGAATGAACAGCAAAACATGAATCGCCAGCCCCGCACACACACTGCTCCGAATGTAACAAAACCCTGACATTACCTCAGAGACTACGGCGATGACAACCGGCACGGACACAAAGGGACAAGGCCGAGCCTGAGGCTGTCGCTATAACAGGGACGCACTTGAGGTGAGAGAATACATCACTAAACTTTGCAGATAATTTTCATTCTGTCGGCAGCTCTTAAAAATGCCTGAAGCAACAAACAAGACACCTCCTAATAGCGAGCGGAATAAAGATAAACATAGAAAACATTTCTTATTATTCCAGCTTCATGGTCCACTCACCCTATCTGTCGGTTTGTGGAGGGAGCCTGAGTGATGACGGAGCTGGACTGAGGAGAGGGCAGAGCCTGCTGGATCACTATGCTGGTATCATGGTTGCCCATCCGTGAGTGGGCCTGCTGGTGCTGGCCTTGGCCTGCTTGACCGTGCAGTGAGATGTTCTGCAGTGAAAGAGAAAAGCACACAAAGTTAGGAAACTGTCAAGAGTGTCACATTCTTTCCAGTAAGTTGCAGTTTCATCACAGCTCTAGCATTATAACTGTTTGGCCTTGGGCACCATACACCCAGCTTGAATAGGTAATGAGGAACTGCATAAACTATCATCTGCAGCCTTCTCATGAGTGGAGCTGCATAATGAAGACCATATTTTCAATTCTTATTTACCCAGTAAGACATTTTCATTGTTTTACCGCTGTTACATGTAAAGGCATATAAGTTTCCAAATAACCTTGCTCTATATACATTGTTATTACTACATAATGCAAGGCCGTACTCCTGTATCTTGGCAGTGAAGCCAAGATCGTTAACTTGATTTGCAGGAGGCAATGTGAAACATCCAATGGCAACAATCAACATATAAAAGGAGGATACCGTGCAGATATTTGAAATATAGAAGGTCTTTTACTTACAACAGATAGACACCAATATATACATACATTTGAGCAATTTAAATATAAATCTTTTAATTGTAATAGACCTGTATCTAACCAAATGGAAAAACTTGTGTTTTTTGCTGGATTTGTGCTTTCACTCTTTATCTCAGGTTAATGTGTTCTGCACTCCCAAAGAGTCTTGCTCTGACTCGCCTCCTGCTGACTTAGCAGAGCCTCCAATCATAAACCACACAGACTGGGGAGGCTAGACATGGCTGACCTGAGCGCAGACAAGCTCCAGAGCCAAACCACCCAGACAACAGCTTAGCTACAGCTTCAGTGCACATCTCTCCAGACATTAGATAAGCAGTCTGTCTTGTGGTGATTTGACTAGTACCTATGTTTCAGGTAGAAGTGCCTCAGGGCTGATCCATAATGCATAAATGATCACTCCTTTGTCAAATGTCAAAGGTTTGCAACTCTGCTCTCATGCGAGGATGTCTGGCCAAGTCTTTTATTGCTGCCACAAAAGTTGTCTCAGGGGTCTGTCTTGACATCTGGGAAGAAATAGGACTCCATCCCTGTGAGATGACTGGAGAGCTGTTTGAAGTTACAGGTGGAGAATCTGATCTCTCTTCTCCTCACCTGTGGTGGGTGACAAATGTTCACCTGCTAGCCCTGTCTGTCACTGTCAGCAAGACTGATGTTGGCTAGGGCACGACAAGGGCCTACAACTATATGGGACAGAAATCAAGACAAGAAAAGAGCAGTCTTACAATTTCCTTCTCCTGCAGCTTTCTCAGCTTTGTCCTATATATTGACAGAGTAGAAAGATAGGCAATATGTCCATTTATTTTCACAGTTAGAACTGCACAGAATCTATGCAGTATAGAAAGGTCAAATGGAGTCTTGACAATGATAATTCCAACTGTAAGTCACCTATTTTTGTTTGAAAAACTTTGACTGGCTACAATCCCAAGTCAAAGACAAGATTTTCTTAAGTACAACAACAGAGTCAAGACGGGCTATAAAAATCTAGTTTCTTCTCAGACCCCTTTAATTATCATATGTTGAAAGATTATTATTGATTTTTTTATGCAAAGATGCCAAAACAAATTCTCCCTTCTGAGGCTTTAATACACAACTCTGTGTTCTTCGGCTAAAAATATAAAACTATGGGAAAACAATTGCAGAGGTATACATTTCTGTGGTTATCAGCTTTTCAACTAGTGAGCAGAATGCGATTACATGAGGTCTAGGTGTTGTCAATCTATTAAAAGTATGTGCATCAGTTCAAAGTGTGTGGGCTGTTGTTAGTAAAATGACTGATGATGGCAGCAGATAACAGTTCATTACCATCTGACCTCACCCCTGTGGGTGGTTGTGGCTTTGGGTTCATCTCAATGTTTCTCAGCCTGAGGCTTTGCTTTCTATTCCTGCAGTACCTGTTTACTGTCCTCTTCTTCCTGGGCTTTGCAAAACTCTTGTTCAATGGAGCAGTCCAGCTCACTGAACAGTCCCACCTCCTCACAGTTCTTCAAAAAGCGTGTCGGTGTGGGTGTCTGGTCTGGAAAACAAAGAAAAAATAGTTTCAGAAGCAAGTGATGCTTGTTAGTCAGGCTCCTCATATATCATGTTTGTGCAGCACAGGGAACAGAGCAAGACCAAAATCCCATTTAATTCCTTTAATGGTTTGATTACACATATTATATTTAATATCTGCTTTTGACATTATTTGATCTGTTGTTTCTGTATAGTTTAAAGTGGTGCCTATTTTTAAGTCTGTTTTTATATGGACTCCAGAACAAGTAACATAGACCCAAATAATGACAACACAGTAAAGAATGTACATTGTTTGTTCAGATTTCTAAGAAAACATTCATCTAATACTGTTACAGAGCAAGAGATACTACCTTTGACAGCAGCAGTTCAACTGATAAAGTACAGATCCCACCTACTGAGTGGGGGTCTCATTTGTTGAGCTGCGGTATTCAACTTGACTTTGTGGGGGGGCACACAAAGATCAGGTTTCAGACAGTTGAAGGTGATTTTAGGATCAGGCTTGTTTCAAAGGCTAAAAGCATACTTCATGCTTTGTTTATCCATTCAGGCGAGACTAGAGTTTGACTCAAACTTTCATTGTGGCCTGTGTATCCAAAATACAGTTTTAAAATAACTACAGTTTTTCCAGTTGGTATGCAAAGAATAAACGCAGGGTCCATTAATAGAAAGGTGAGTAATGTAGATGAATTGAAGATATGGTACATATGTAATAAATGTAGTCGGAGGTCATCAGTTATATCTGAGGGCTTGTTACCATGTGACTTTACAGTATAACCACTGACTCTTTTATCCCGAGTTCAAGGTCTCAATAAGAGAAATACTCAGCGCTGTAACTCAGGCGGTAAGGACACCCGGCCTAGAAAATCTGATCCTGCTGTCCAGCTGAGTGTAAATAATAAAGAAGACACAATCTCAGCAGCATGGCTAGAGCTGTTCACACTGCTGTCTAGAGTGGCAGAGCAATTTCTAAGAATGGTTATCTAGACTTATGGATTATCCTTGAGCAGATACAGATGAACAAGTCACCTGGGGCCTGTACACTCTACTGTCCATAAAACATCTCCTGATATGTCAACAAAATCCCAGACATCTCTGATAAAGAGACAAAGACATCACGCAGAGCAAGAAGAAAGTGTCACTGTACATCAAGATAATGAGCTTGACTCGCTCATTTCTTCAGTCATACGTCAGCGTCTCTTTATCCTGCTGAAGTGCGCATAAGTGGCATGCATTGAATAAAGCTGAGCTGCAAAGTACCATGTGTCATTCGATTTACATTACTGTAAACAACTGGTATAGACACGCCATAAAGTTTTCTGATGATAGACAAGTGGGTCTGTGCATGAGTCATCGAAGCACACACACACCTGCAAACACGCTACAGATTTCCTCTGAGGATTGCTGTGGTAGTGCGGTAGCTGTAACTCACCTGATAACATGTTGTCATTCTTTATGGAGGGGAACTTAAGGGTCATCTCATGTTTGTGTCGGTGTATCATCAGATGGTCCTCCGTGGGGAATCGCTGTAGATGATATAGAAGTGTTGTGTAATCAAAGGGAAACATAAAACTTTTTGATGTAACAGTGGAATAAGCTCAAACATGAATGATAAAACGAAAGTCTGTTAAAAATCAACATAACTTTTTTGACATGATGAATATTAGCATCTGAATGCAGTGTTTTTCCATTTATGCAGAGGTGTCAAAGTATTCACATGCATAACACTGAAGCTTTTTATTTGAAAAAAGTGTAAAAGTACTGGTTTCAAAACTACTGAAATTCTAAAAGTGTAGGGGGAAAAAAATTCTATTACGACAAGAGCTTAGGTGGTGCCACAGGGGCCTATAGTGCACCACCCCACTTCCCCAAAAAACATTTACCTAAAGGCCATAATGACAAATGTGAAATGCAATAGATTACCTGTTTCAGCTCATATATGCCCATTGACAATGAAGGCATTTTAGTCAAATGCAAATGTATTAAAGAACCATATATGTGTACTACTAAGCATTAACATGTGTTTCATGGAGCAGGAGATATGATGATTACTTGAATATAAGTATTGGTGCAAAAAGTCAGGTGTGATGGATCGTGTACAAACCAATAGGGTGTCAGAATGGTATATATTTATACTTCTCATCCAACCACAATCATATTCACTCTATCCGGATGGCGCCATTTATCTGGATTTTTTTTTTTTTATTTGAACAATGAAAAGCCAGAATAAAAACAAGCCAGGATGAAATAGAAGTAACAAAGCTATTTTTTAAAATGTAAGGAGTTAAAAGTACAGATAAATGTGTGAAAATATAAGGACTAGAAGTAAAAAGTCAGCTGAAAAATAATTACTCCAGTAAAGGGTTGTATTCTAATAGTGAACTACTCTATATATTTATGTATTATGTATATTGTGTACACATAATTACAACCAATGTCTCTATGTATATTTCTTTATGAATTTTTCTCTATGCATATTTGCTTATGTAGATTTCTCTGCATATTGCGTTTACAGCAAACTCTCTATGTATATCTGTGTACACATAATGAGGTGTATATGATCAGTATTGTACATATAGAATTAGTATTGCACTTTGAGTGCATAAGCACAAAATAAACTAATAAACTAACTAACTAAACTAAATTATAGATAACAAAAATTTCTGCTCAGGTAAGGTAACAAAGTATTTTTACTTTATTAGTTGATATCTCTGATTTTATGAGAAGCAACATCTCTGCTATGAAAAGTTTCTACCAAGTGATAGTAAAGAAAAATCTGACAATCCTGACAATTGGGCTCTCACCCAAGTTGCCGTTTTTACCCCAAAACAATTCCGCCTGGGTGTTGACTTCAAAGGGTATCTATTTCTATAGGTATTTTTACACCTGCAGCTTTATTTACAGTTTGTGTTTCTCTCAGTTTCATGCTATTCTTCCTCATGCGTGAGGCAGTAACCTACTCCTCAGGTCTCCTCAATGTAGTGCTCTTCATATTACAGGCACACACAAACACACACACAGGCACACGCTTTGTGTTGTTTTGTCTTGACGTACTCACCTGAGAACAGCCAGGAGCGTTGCAAATGAACGGCCTTTCCTGGTCTGAGTTCATCACTCTGGCCAACTTCTCATAAAACTACAAAAGCAGACATAAGTGTTAGCTTTCCCCATTAGCTTCCAAGAGGAAAAATTCACTCACTGGATCGCTTTAGACATAAAATTACTATTGCACATGAAACAGCTGTGTGGCTATTTTAAGTAATAAACATACGCTTTTGTCATATTACAGAAAAGATCTATCAAAATGACATCCTGGCTAAGCTCTCAAAAAGAGGTTTTGGATGACTAAATGAAGCTCTGACATACCTAAATAAATAGTAAAAGTTAAATAGATTTTTCTAATTACTATGCATCCATTTACAGATACCATGGAATTTGGCCTAAGTGTTGAAACATCCACTTAAACCAAATTTTTGATAGACTAAACTCTACATCAAAAGCATAAATTTTTCATTAATAGGTGTCCTTTAGTTCTTTGTTTTTGTACATCTCTCAGTGACAAAAAAAAATAGGAATAGACAAAAGCAACGGTGCACCAGGTGTAGACAGAAAACACAGGTGTTTACTTAAAAAAAAAAAAGAAACAAAAAAAGGAGCATTATTATTTGTTTATCAGCAACTACTGCCAACTATATAATTTAACAGTAAATGCCCATTAAAAAGAGCCATAGTCATGCATCATGCTGAAACTGTAATGGCTGCAATTATCATTGTAGATGTTTTAATAAAAAAGTTAAATTGAAAGCAGCTAAACTTCCCAAACTCATGGAGCAGCACCTGTAATGTGTTTAATATAAATATCATCCAGATGTGTGTAAAAATAAAGGCCTCAAAAAATTATTAAATGTGACCCCGTTTACTTACAGAAACTATTATACACACAGCATGCAGGCACAGGAAAGACACAGGCTGCACTCGGCATCCAGAAGAAAATGATGGCAAAAACAATCTAATGTTCATTTATATTTATGGCAGGATAACAAAGAAAATGTAGCAGAAAGAACAGGTGCACTTTAATAGCTTCTTAGTATGAAGCCAATAGCAATTGCATTGTTAATATTCTTCACATAAATAAAATAACAAAGCAGTTCTCAACCTGTGCAGAGTAGGTAAAACACTTCATACTTTATAGATGTAGAATATTTTTCTTTCTTGCATCTCTTTTCAGGCAACAGGTAGGCTTTGAAACTTAGCCAGACTATCACTTTACATTAAAAACATTACAGATTTCATTAGCGATAATACCAACTATGTACAGTCACAGAAAAAAATATTGCACCACCCTATGTTTTCTCCAATTTCTTGTTCATTTTAATGCCTAGTACAACTAAAGGTACATTTGTTTGGACAAATATAATGATAATAGCACATAGGAGTTTAATTTAAGAGCTGATATCTATACATTTTCCATGGTTTTCTTGATAATAACCAAAATCACAGAAGTTCTTACAATAATAGCTATGGTATTGTACTGACAAAAACAGTGCTTTTACACATTCCATTGATGGTGTAATATTTTTTTCCTTGACTGTAAATTTTATTATAGATAATACTAAGTATGTACATTAAAAAAAAAAAAATCACTGCATTGATAGAGCATTCTTTCAACGCTCCCTTTTGTCTTAAGATCTCAGTTGGCGACTGGTACCTACTGTCTCACTGTGTGTCTCATATACTAGCGGACTTCAAAAAGTTGGTGGAAAAAGACATGGTTTAAATCACCTGCCCCTCAGTTTTACACAGATAGACTTAAAGGCTGGTGTCAATGCTTGCAGAAAGGCAGATTAGTGTAGAAGTCTAGATGAATCATATGTTGAAAAATAAACATCCTGACTTAATCCTTTTTTTCCAGCTGTCCTTTTTCCTTTAACTTTTTGACGGCCCCGTCGTAGATGTGTTTGTTTGTTTGTCTGATTGTTCGGTGGAGATGGAGTCACCACCTGCAACTCCTACAGAAGCCCTGCCCTATTTGACAGACTGTCTAAGAACTGTTTAAGTGAGTGTAACAAGACTTAAGGCAGTCTTTAGCAAGTCCTCTAAACAAGAAGCGAAAAATCTCAAGCAATAAACCAGAGCTGGGATGAAGAATACAGAGGCCCGATTCTCAACACCAGACATGCATTATGAGATGCACAAAAAAAAGAACTTTCAAGCCCCTCGCTGGAAGATTTAGTCATCCTGTTGAGGTTTATACTCAGGTATTACTGTCTTTAGAGATGTGGACACTCATAATATGCTAAACACATATAAGTACTAGTGATAAGAAAGAATAAGAGCAAAGAATACAGTAGATTTGCTGCCATTATCTTCTGCCTCCAAGTCTTTAGTCTTAGTAGTCCTTTTGGGCTACTAGGGTTGTATATTAGTAGTGAATTACTGTATATATTTATGTATTATGTATATTTTGTACACATAATGTTTACAACTGGTGTATTTATGTATATTTCTCTAAAAATATTTCTCTAGGTATATTTCTCAATGCATACTTGCTCATGTAAATTTCACTACCGGTATTTATATTATGTTTACAGCAAACTCTATGTATATCTGCGTACACATAAGATGTACATGGTATATATAATTAGTATTATACATGGAGTGCATAAGCTCAAAATAAACTAATAAACTCTCTATGTAAACAAAGTAAAGATTGTAATATTTTTTTATCAGCACTCCATGTGTTGTTTATCATGCATAAGACCTACAGTATTTTTAGGAGCAATTACGACACAGTTTACACTGATTATTACACATTTGAAACACAAAATGTAACACCTCTTTACCTGCCAGTCCTGAAATGCATCAAAAGCTGAAGCCAACTACACGTGACGTGTCGAGCATAAATCCCCTCATACATGCGTGTCTTTTTCATGGGTACAGACTATTTCCTCAAGCACAGTCAAAACACTCAAATATTGTGTTATGCTAAGCAGTGCTGTTTTCCTAACAAGCTGTACTTCATGACTGAGCCTGCAGAACAGCGTCTGGACAGGGTCTCTCTGTCAAAGAGCAATGAGCCCTGGTCTCTCTTTCTGTCACCAGTTCACTCTGTCTCTTCTGCAGGGCCCCAAAAACTCACCTGGTCTCCTGTGACACAACAAACATCACTGATCCTGACTCTGAACCTCAACTACACTGACACAGTGAGAGGGATTACAAGTGGAATCTGCAGAAAATTCAAACTAATTTTAGGCTACATTATTATCTTAAATGCAGTTACATGGTGTTTCCAGTTGTTGGTATAAGTTTTGTTCCACCATCAGTCACAGTTTTTCTTTTTAAGCCATATCTACAAAAAAAAAGCATCTAAATCCAACATTTACAGAGTTTAATATCATTAGAAAGCACCAATAAAAAAAGTAGTGGAACGATTGCTTGTGATTCCTAATGCAAATGGACATTTTGATTTTATCTTCCTGTTTCTAAAAAGGGACTTTTCATCATTTCATCATATTTCCAAAGAAATTAAAGCCATGTGACACATAAAACTTTTACCGTTACTTCTGTGAATGTCTCTGTGAATTATCCAATGGGTTTCACACTTCAAATTATCAAGACTCAACGCCCTTTCCGTGGAGGGGTCACTTGGCTGTGGTTTGATATACATGTTTTAGTTTAGCAGAGGAAATTTGGTTACACTTTACATTAACTATATCCTGATGTGAGCGAGGGGAAGGATTAGGGTCCGGAGTTCAATTTCAAGAGAAACTAGGGAGGGATTCTCCAGGTAGAACGTATATTACAATTTAAACAATATGGTGAGAGGGAAAAGGAAAAAGGGATTTGGGTGCAAAGGCATTTGGGGTTAAAAGCAAGCACAAACAAGAGCAGCAATCCCAATCCCCATCTCCTCACTGCCTGCACTTTGACAGCACAAGTTCAAGGCATGATCACGGCGATGCCTGAGGCGTAGAACTCTCACACAGTGTCTGCCCTGAACTCCTGTTCTATGCGTGACAAAAAAGACTGCAGCAATGTAAATCTCAATAGCTATCAATTACAAGTCTCAACCGCAAAACATGTAAACTCATGACAAATACAAAAATGTCTCCCTCACAGTATTAGTCACACTAAGTTTTATAGCAGCCCTGGAAAACAGACACATCTTTTGGAGTGTATTTCTATTAAAATGTGCAGACATTTTGTTTTTTTTCTTATTACTAAAATCAGACTTTTGTAAATAATCTGTTGTCTGGCTATTTTCTAAGTGCTATGATCACTGTTATTTGACCCTGTCCTATTAGCACAATCATTACCAGAGGAATGTTTCACCTTGAGCACTTGTAACAACCATCAACAAATAAACTCATTGCAGGTCACATTTCATTGCTGCTATGTATGACTGGATCGCAATCAAGTGCAACAAAATATGGGGAGAATTACTTTTGCGTGAAGGTTACTAAATACTGCTGTGTAAGTTTTCCAGCAGGTTTGAAGTATTTTAACATGAGATTTTTAATCATTTTATGAAGTATGCAATATGTGCACTTTGAGTAAGATTAAATAAGAAATAATGTATTATTTTAAGAATAAAGGGATTTAGAATTGCAATTATTAACTTTATTATTATTAACTCAAGATAATGTATAGAAGTTGAAAGAAATGAAGGGAAAAATCATTTTGGCTTTATTACAATTTGCACAAATTACATTACATTTCAAGTACATTACGGTCCTGCTTTTAGTATTACTTTATAGGTGGTTTCAGATTTAGTTCTACTAATACGATCAGACTAACACTCCATTGTGAAGTGTTATTGATGCAGTCAATTAAAGGGGAGACAAGGTATAAAACTGGAAGCCTGCACGATGATTAATTAGCATTAAAACAACGCGCATGAGAAACAAGTGGTTATTGATAGTGTTGTCACATAAACATAATGACAGCGGAGGGTAATCAAATGATTAAAAGATCTTTTTTTTTTCCCGAGCCGTGGCCACAAAGCACGCCTTGTCAGCAACCTTCCAGAAAGTAACCCTCAACATCTCAGCGCTTAATCAAATATCGACTGGCCTGCAGAATGACGTAATGTTGGGAACACTGCTGTTCATCAGAAAAAGGAACATAAATTTCCTCGGGACCAGAAGGAACACTTATTTCTTCTTAACTGGGGTAACGGTAAAACCACCGCTCTATCATTTTCCAGACGATGTGCTGGTGAACCGCAGCGCGCAAACAAACGCCGGCTCTGCGTATCCGTCTATCCCGAGATGGGACAGGCATGACAATGGTGCAGGGCTGAGGAAAACTGCAACACGCAATAGATTCATGTCAAGTGCAGTGAGGGGAAATGCGTTGCAGTAAAGCTTTGTGTGGCATTTTGGCTTGATGAATTCCTGCAGAGTGTCCGCTGCTACCTGACAGACCGACACGGAGCAGCACTTGACTCCGTTCAACTTCCCCGACAGTCAACAGGCCATCGAAGTGGATGACAATGCGGACGCTCCGAACAAACCCACGCGCATTTTTTACGCACTTGGTCCAATTTCCCTGCATGCATCGGTACGCTGAGGATAAGAAAAAAAAACTGTCCCGGTCGGGAGTGAAGCGAACAACAAAACAAGCTGTTGCATGAAAAAGGAGGAGAAAAAGTAACAAGGGTTGCTTTAACGAACGTGACGCGCATGCACGGATCCCCGCGTGTTCGGAGACGGTTTTCAACTTACCAAACAAGTGTAGAAAATGTGAAGCAGTCTCTGAGAAGAAACCACGTTGGACTGAGAAAAGATTACAATACGATCTATTTAGAGAAGCATAACGTCACCCTGGGGTGACGTCACGTGGGATTCCTGAACTTCTAAATCATTGCGGTCCGTGGAGGCGGCGCGAGTGGGGCGGAGTTACCGGACACACGCCCAGAGGCGGCGGCGGACACTGTCGGACCGAGTGGACGGGAGTGGGAGTGGGAGTGGGTGTGGTGCAGAGCTGGATCTCCGGTCCTGATCAATTAGACATGCAAATCAGCTGGCGGCTCTGCGGCCGCGAATGCTGCGTTTCCCAAACGTAGGGTCTGGTCCCAAAGGGGGTTCGACTGTTGTTACTGGGCTGTCAAATGTCAGAGAAAAGAGGGCCTACACAACCATGACTAATAATATTTATTTCCCAAATTAAAGTAGTAGAATTAATAAATTGTAATCTGATTAAATACAGACATGTGAAAGGCAAAAATGATTACAAAAAAAAAAGATATGAGAAAAAAATGTACAAGCTGTAATTGCATAAAAATGACGTAAAAGTAATAAAAGATAGAACAAGATGAAAATGATCTAGAGAACTGAACAAGAAACCTTCAGACATACTTTTTTGACACTGAAATAATCACTAAAAATGTAGATATTATAGAAATTCAAGATGTTTTAGATTTTGCTAAAGTTGAAACAGTTTAGGGATCACCTTAGAAATAAATTGGGGATTTTCACACAAGTATAGGGGTGTCAATAACTAAGACAGAAAAGTCAGTCTCACACATCACTTAAAAGTCAAACACAACACTCATGCTGCAACATTTAATCTGGATCAATTAGACAGAGGTGTCCAACCCTGGTCCTTCAAAGTTACTATCCTGCATGTTTTAGATGTTTCCATCTTCAAGCACACTGGTCACTATCAGACTTCTGCAGAGCTTGATGATAGGCTTATCATTTGAATCAGGTGTGTTGGAAGACAGATACATGTAAAACATGCAAGATAATAGCTCTGGAGGACCAGGGTTGGTCACCCCTGGATTAGAAGCATCAATCCATGTGGATTCATTTTCCAAAATAGTAGAGTGTTCTGTGGAAAAGTTGATAATTGGTAACCTATAGAATGCAGAGAGGAACTGACAAGGAAACATTTCTAGTCCAAAAAGAGGATAATTGTGTTAAAAATAAAAGGCAAAATTTACAAGTCCTAATATGATTTTTTTTTAAAAATACGTAAATCTTGCAAAAAGATTAAAATGATCTAGAGAACTGAACAAGACTTTAACTGAAAAAAACATTCAGATCAGTCATACATGTTTTACACTGAAATAGTCAGTAAAAATATAGACATTTTAACAATTCATGAGCTTTTTTAGAGAGATGTAGGATTGAAGTTTTAGGTCTAAGCTGAAAATGTTTAGGTATGGCTATAGAAGTAAACTGCAGATTTTCACAGAAGTATGATGGTGTCATTAACTGAGACTCAAACATCACTAAAAGACAAACACAACACTCTAGAAGTGGATTAATCAGATGCCCCACAGGTTGTGTCTGTTACACAGTGACTTTTATGTTTCTGTGATTTATTGATTAATATTTCCTTTAAAATGAGCCACATATAAAAATAGTTCTTATTTATCACATTGAGATTGTTATTAAAATTCATGGCTGCATCATGTGCTTAGTGTCTGGTAATCAGCTTCTACTGATTGAACATTAAATCATAGATAGATAGATAGATAGATAGACAGACAGACAGACAGACAGACAGACAGACAGACAGACAGACAGACAGACAG
>JAPTGZ010027382.1:0-19716 GCA_029814645.1 Fowleria isostigma
TGTGTGTGTGTGTGTGTGTGTGTGTGT
Organism: Fowleria isostigma; assembly: GCA_029814645.1. NCBI lineage: Eukaryota > Metazoa > Chordata > Actinopteri > Kurtiformes > Apogonidae > Fowleria > Fowleria isostigma. The sequence continues at coordinate 28 of JAPTGZ010027382.1, forward strand.
GTGTGTGTGTGTGTGTGTGTGTGTGTGTGTGTGTGTGTGTGTGTTAAGGAGTGAGTGTTAGAGTATAAGAATGCATCATCAGGAAGAGGGCAGAGGCCTTGGCTGTGAGGACATTTATCTAACATCTCTGCCTTTCACATCAAGGCCTATTCAGTGCAACCCGTCTGTGTCAGGCTTTCAAAGGATATCGCAGATAGAGAAACACTCTGGGCTGCTTTACAGGTCAAACTGCTCTCAGTGAGCATTTAGACCAACAAAGCTGCTGATGTCATTTTCTATTTCTCCTGTTTAGCTTAGAAGGGGAAAAACTCCTTTGAAACATTATCCTTGTTATGTCTCTCATGAATTTGCGTTCCTATCTCTTGAAATGATGGTAGAGTGTCGCTCTGGGCTTTTGAGCTGGGTCTGTTGTGCTGTTTGTCCTCTTTAACAGAGGGTATTTATGAACGAAAACAAAATCTGTGGCTGTTTTGACAGCTGGTTCACCTTCAGTAATTAATGTTGAAATAGCAGTGTGCCAGACATTTGTGCTAAAGTCCTTTGTCTATCTGCGTGGGAGTATTTGGCATTTACTTGTACATGAAAATAAGCAGGATTTTGCCCTCTAGGGCCTTTTCTTCCTGAAGAAGATTCCCATAAAGCAAAAGAAAACCAATATTTGGGTGGAATTTGTTTTTCATTTTTTAATACAGGTGCAAATATTTGTACACATTTTTCATGGCGAGGCTTTTATTTCTCCCTCTCGCAAGCTTTAACTTGCTTCAGACTGTGTAAATAAGCCAACTCTAACCTGTTATCTTTTTTTTTTCTAACTAATGTGGTGGTCCTTCATATTCTTGTGAGGAGCTTAGTTCTGAAAAGGCACAGCAAGTGCCCTCCACCCCCCTTTTCTAGCTCTTTTCCTTTATCACAGAACCGCAGTCAGCCACAGCTTCACTGGTGAGGCCTGAACCCCTCAGCTGTCACAGGATGTCCCCAACATACCTTTACCTCAGTAAAGATGATTAAAGTAGCAGCTCTCTTCATGTTTTTTGCACATGTGTTCCTCCACCTTTCTCCTCAGACTGAAAAAAGAGGGTGAGCAACAGTATCAGACAGAGATGCAGGCAGTTGGTTCAGGCGTGGAGCCCCTCAGCAGACGAGACAGAGTTAAAGGAGGAGGGGGCTGTTGAGTGGAATGAGTGGAGGTAGAAAACTGCAGTGACAGCAGAATGAATAAATTGAAAAATTCTCTCATTGTAAATTGTCTATCGCTCGTGACAAACGATCTGATAGGCGAGCGGCCCGGGTTTCCGACGCATCCGTCCCAATAGAGCTGTGAATAACTGGTCTATCTCCACACTGCTTAGCACTGGCCCCGCACTTAATAATTCATACAGTGTGAAATATTTTCCCCGGTACAGATATGCCAAAGAGCTGCCGCCAGCAGGCGGGGGCGGCGAGGGGGGTGTCCCTGCGGTGCTAATTTGGGGGATGGTGACGTGCATAGATTTCTAAGGGGGCTCTAGTTTAGTGGAGATGCCTCAGACACATTTGCTTTCCTGTATGCTGTGTCTGTTATTGGAAAGAGCTGAGCTGGAGATGCAGAGAGTGAGACAGAGTGAGAGAGTGCAGATGACATTTAACTCATGGCTGATCTGCCTGGAACTGGGAACAGAGAGGAAATTTCCATTTATGCTGACTGAACGCAGTTATCAGTGACTGTGGGGACAAAGTGAGACTGTAAATCTGCTAAGTAGTTTTTGCTGTTTGCCCCGGTGAGTTTTGTGGTTGGTGTTGACATTAGTGGCAGCAGGTGTCTGCGGACACCTGGTTTATGTCTCCAGTTTCCATCAGGTAACTCCTCCCGCCTCGGGCCCCTTCAGGAGCTCAGTCGCCAAAAGCAGCTTTCATGGTCCCTGACCTTATTGTCCCCTTCATTCACAGTGCTGAACTCACCCCACTTTATTCTCTACGGCAATGAACCCATGGCTATAATGGCCCTGCTCTTACATGCATGTGTGAGCAAGTGCAGATGTGTGGATGTCTGAGTTAGTATCAATCCACTTCTGTCATTTTTGTGCAGTGGTTGCTATGTGGTTTTGTCTGGTTCGTTCCGCAGCTCAGTCCTGTACAAACTGGGTTTTTATGGTTCGCATTCAGGCCCTGATACCAATTATGCAAACTATTAAAAATTTAAGGAGGACAGTCTTTTATAATTTAATCCTAAAGTAATAGATTCTATTAAAAATGCATGAGAGGAGCTTTATAGATGGAGCTAGAATTAGTGTCTATCAAAGACTCTAGTCAAGGATGCTGGGGAAATGGGCAGCAGGAGTGGTGGTATTGCCTCATTATTCAAATAGGATATGATTACCATAGTGCAGGAGTCCCTCAGAGCTGAAGCAGAGCCCACTGGCCACTGTGATCAGGAAAAGGAGGAGTCTAGTCAGGCTCCTCAGAGGGAGGTCTCTCTTTCTGGTGAAATGGAACCTGTTTTATATTTTCCGTTTTTAACTTTTGCAAATAGGATTTGAAGTGACTTGTGATCTGGGGTTGAAAATGTTCTGTCTTCTTGGGTTTCTTCTTTCCTGTGTTTGATTCCCAGATTGTTTAGTCTTTTCCTTGCTGAAAGCATGTACAGGGTGTTCAAGCATGAAAACAGGAAGCCTGCAGTGTTGTAACTTAATGGCTTATGCAGCAAGTGAGCAACAGACCTTACTGACTTGGTAGTTGGTTTACCCGACAGAGCTTCCTGGACAGGGGAGACGCTATGTGAAAAAGCCCTTGTTTAATTTTCCATCGCACATGGAAGCAATATATTTGCTATGTTTTAATTTTTAACTATAGAATCATTTGCACTCCACTTTATCCACCTCTGGCAGGGGAGTGAGCTCAACAGTTTTTCTGCATCACAGGTTTTATGGGCTACAGATAGCAGTTGAATATCACCGTCTTGTCACTGTGATTTGCTTCATTAATTACAGGTAGAGAACTATAGTGGTTCAGATACCAACACATCCTTTTAAAAGCTTCTTCTTATTAATGTGCTAAAAGAAGTGGATTGAAGACGCCAATAAAAAATGGGAGCTCTTGTGAAGCTTATATGGATTTTAAGTTCTGCCTCTGAGGTAAATTCCTTGGCTTTTTGAAGTAATGGATGCCTGTTTATGGAATAAATCCAATGAGCTTAATCGATCATCTCCGTGGAAAGGTCAAGAGGAGAAGCTCTGGTGTTTGAAGTGCTTATCCCATGGAGGAGTGCCAGAAATGTGACACCTCCTTATGAGTGGGCGGTGGTGGGCAGATTAGTGACGGACAGGGTGGCCCAGGGGGATGATTTAGGGATATTCACCACTAAATGCTCTGTGTATATCAGAGAGGGAAAAAAAATGGAAGTTGCCTTTACTCAATCCCTATTTTCAATAGAAAAGCATATTAGTAGATTAAAAACCAAATTTCCCCTCCCAAAAAAGTAAGTAACAAACAGAACACAGGAGCACAGCTGGTGGTGAAAGGTGAACGAAAGTTTATTGGTTTTAAACCTCTCGTCCAGGTTTTTTGTTTAATGTTGCCAGAAGTTACGAGTTGGTTTTCATCCCCCTACACTCTAATCTAATCTGGAGTGGGTGGCTGTGGGCAGCATCTGTGCTCTGAGTTGAAATAGGGCTTTCTCTCTGGCTAATCCTCTATCTAGGGATCACTCAGTAGGGTGAAGACAATTACCAGCCTGCTTTCTCATGCTAATGGAATCTCTAACTAAATCTTACAGAAAGAGGAAAAAATAGATGGAGGAAGAAGAGAAGCAGGGACAATGGCGCAGAAAGATGACCTAACTAAAATGGGTTTTTAGATTACCATTTAATTATTGATAGAGACCCAGTTGTAAGGCCTAAGGTCAGGATTTGGAGAGCTTTTTCCTGAGAAGGGAGATAGATTATCAAGTTATTTTGGTGTGTGTGTGTTGGGAATGTTGGGTCAGGAAGTTGCTGAGACAGGACTGATGTCAGTGGCATATCAGCAGCTGTGTGCCAGGTAGTCTGCCTTTCACCTTTTTATCACCTGCCTCCAGCAAGGTGTCTGGAGTGGTTTTAAATTGCATTAATATGCAGGAATTTATAGATTGCCTCCCTTGGCATTTCTGCAGGGAGGGGAAGAGAGTATTACAGTCTCCATCTGCACTAATTACTGGGTCTTGGCAGAGTTACCTGTCTCTTGTGAAGGACAAACCAAGGCACAGAGCAGTAACACTTAGAGCAGAAGGAGCTCATTTGCTGGGGAGTCTTCAGGAAGAGGGATGTTCCTAGGGCATTTTTACTCTGATATGTTTGATGTGTTGGGAGCCTTGACTACCATAAAAATGCCTGCTAGCATCAATAAACTAAATTACTTCATCCAACTAGCTTCATCTGGAGCTCAGAGAACAGCTAACAGGCTTTGCACCTGATTTCAGTGACAGTCACGCATTCAGTCAAACTGTTGTAGTTAAATGTATCAACATATATTTTCTCTAATCCTGGTGGAAGCTTAAATTGACTATCTCAGGATGTCAGACAATTTAAAGTTGGGGCAGTGCAAGAGTAAATTTTAACAAGTGTACACCAGTGTTGCTCTCCTTCAAGTTCTGAAACTGGGAACAGGAAGCGGAAAGTCTTTGGTCTACCAAATAAATCACAGGAGCAACACAACATATCAAAAATCCTTGAGAGGGGAAGAGATAATCAGCCTGCACATATGCTGTTATCTCAGCGATGACCTCGCTTCTCAATTCTCTCAGTGGCTGGTCAAACGCACTGATAACAGAAGCCCTTATCAGGCCGCCTTTGTCATGGAAAGAGTCTACCATTTTAAATCATTACAACCTGCCCATTTTTTTACCCTCCCTAATCATTGAGCAGTGACACCAAGACCTTGCCTGTGTTTAAAAAAAAAAAAACAAGATCAATGTTTTAACTCTTTGCAGGTAACTTCAAAGCAGCTGCTAGTACCATTTGTCAAATCTGCATCCTGTAATTCCTAGGTTTCTCAAGTTTCTATGTTTGTCGGCCTGTCAGAACGACTTCTTGGATTGCTGCTGCATGAACATCTTGGTGGTGTTTGTGCCATCTGTGCCTTTAGCCAGCAGGTGATTACCAACCGCAGCCTCACCTCCCACTCCGTCCAATTGGATTCCCTCTGCTGCCATGGTCAGAGCCAGCTTTGAGAGGGAGCAGGATGACAACAGCTGGAAAGCACACGTTATGGAGTTAAAGGGGAAGGCTGCGAGTGCAGTAAGGAGAAAATACAGTATGTGGAGGAAAAATGTCTGCCTCCTTCCCAGCCTAGCTTATCTGTGAGCGGCTGTGTCATCCTCTCTTTTAAAGTCCTTAATATCCAACAAAGCAAAAATGGCTTTGTCACACTTCAAATATATCAAATGAGATCAGTGTCAACATTTCGACGGTGCACTATTTGATTGCCTTGTGGGCTTCACAACATGCTAATGTTATGCATGACTGGCTATTGGATCTGTGACACCCTCCAGTAAAAGAGGCTGGAGTTGTCCTTTGGACCATTGGAACTGGGGTCACCTTAGGCACTGCAGAGCGGAATGTTTGGAGTAAAGCTTCAGCAAGTGAGAGAAGAAATCACATTGTTTGAATTTAATTATATTCCATTGATTTATTGAACACCCATTAATAAGCATACATTTGGAGGCAGGGCCATTTCGCGTGAAGGTTTTCTTTTTCTCCCCCTTTTCTCTCGGCTGCTCACTCCATTTCATCATAAATTGACATAAGCCTTTCTTTGAAGTTCAGGAGCCAGGCTGAGGAATGACAGCACAACAAACAATGAACAAAACACAAAAAGACAATGAACACTGTTTGAATATTCAAGTGAGCCACCAAAGGATGGGTAGAGGAAAAAAAGAGCCCTTGTTTTATTGTTGTTGTGTTAAGCCATGAATGGACCTGTCTGGGACAATAAAGGATTGTGTCACATTGGGATAAGAATTTTTTTCTGTATCAACAATGCTTTACAAATGGTGTGTAATAAGGTTTACTGAGAATATATAAATCCTACCACAAAAACTAAGAAACCTCAGCTCATTTTTCACATTTGGTTGAAGTTAGTGTGGAGGCTGCTTGATTTATGTTAGGAAGTCCTGCCTGGTGAAGATGAATCTGCAGGAAAGAAAAAAAAAATTGAAAATAACCCTTTTTCAGAGTGCTTTTTAGATTTTAATCCAACCCAACTTGAGTTAGTGACTTTTTGAATCGGTTTAAACTGTTCTTTGCAGAGGTCCTCTGTCAACATAAGTGCTCTGGTGTATCGCTGTGATCAACTGTGAAGTATAAACTCTGTTGCTACCCTCTACATTTGTTCAATATGTCACAGCATTCAGAGGGTTTGTGAGTGAAAGTGGTATTAGATGACAGCCGATGCTACTGCCTCGCCAAACAACACAACAAAGGCTGAGGCAATAAGAGGAGAAGAGGATGCGTTTCCCCTGTGGTTTGTCTGACAATCTTAAGCCACGCTCTCATTGCTCAAAGTCCCTCGCTGGCAACAGCAGGAGCAGAGAGGTTCAGTCATGTTGTAAGATCACTTTGGTTGTACTGTGTTGGAAACGAACAGATTTTACGGAGGGGACTCTCCCCAACGTGGCATCTGTAGCATGTGTATGGTTTATTGGTTATAAATGCATAAGATGCACATTTTGAATTCTCATTAGGAATACAAAGCCATCTCTTCTTTGTCTAGTTCCTCAGTTCTAATGTTTTTGTTGATTACAGGATGGAAATTTAGCCACTCTCTGTAAAGCAATGTTCTGCTTTCATGGTTGTCACAAAACTGTGTTTTTGAGCTTGAAGCTTAATGAGTTTTAAGTTGGTTTCAGTTAAACTTTATATTGCAGCTGCTTTGAAATATACTTCAATCCTTTTGCCAGCTACTGTGTAGTGAGTCTGTGTGTGCTTTCTGACAGTGTCCCTTCTCAAACATGTATTTCAACAAAATATTTCGGATGACTGTCCTTACTTGTGGCATAGTCTTGTTCATGAAATGTAGAGCTAACGCCATGCAAATCCTGATCTAAATATCTAAATTTGAAGGAGTCACTATACTTACAGTGTACTTATAGTGTGCCTATCTTTACTATAGTTATATTACCTCTAATGGACTGTCAAATCAGTAGTGCTTGCTTGGTTTTTGTTTATTCTGATCAAAAGTAATACATGACAAAGCAGGCTGTGTACTAAAATGGCAGCAGTGCCAACATAGGTCCAGGTGCCAAGTGCAGACTGAGCTGGACTGCTGGGGTGAACCAGTCTCTCCTATTACAGTCGACAGCCCCAACCAAACAAACAGCCCAATAAACTTTAACCACCTGTGGGCTAGTGTCTAAGAAAACACTCTCATTGGTTGACATGTGGGAGTAGTTCACGAACTCTAATTAAAATGCACCAGACAGACCAGCACCAATTTTTAATTTTAGATTACCGTACATCTTGGGTAGTAACTGAGAAAAGATAGCTAATATTCCAATATATTTGATAATATTCCACCAAAACTAAAAACTAAAATTGCTTTATAACAAAGTCCAAACTTTATGTGCAAATCTAAGTTTCATATCTGCTGGACTTCAGTTGTTTTGCATTCTTGACATTTTGAGTGTGGTTGTTACAGTGTCATTATTTATCATTAATGAAACCTGGCCCAGCACAAAGATGCAGCAGTTGGCTGTGAAGTCAATTAGTCCTCATTGCTGTTACAGGGTTGACATTAGTCTAGGCAGGCGCATTTTGATTAGAGATGACAGACGACTCGCTGCTATTGGACTGCCAGACATTCCTCACCCTTCTTCCCATGGGTGAAGCTATTGAAGCTGACTTGAATATGGAAACCTAACAGCTGAGTGTTTTTGCCAAGACGTTCTTCATCTGCAGAGCAACCTCTTATAATATGACTGCGCAGCATACAAGGCTTTATAAGCCCCAATAACAGCAACATGCTGCACGGTATATATAAGACTCAGCTGTCAATATGTTATTCCAACACTGTATATCATGGCCATAATGCCTAAACTGTAGGCTTTTACACACAATGGCCTTTTGTTGTGCTGGTTATTTATTGTGCTGGTGTGAGGTTGTGCAGAGCTGGTGGGTGAGTGCATCCAGGGGCTTGTATTGTTAGGGAATCAGTGGCTCTTGTTTGTGGAGCTGGGAGGGTTTGTTAACAATGCCTTTTTTATGTCCTGGAGTGTGTGCCTGTCGGCAAACGTCCCCTCAGAATTTTTGTTTGTGTGTTGTCTTGTTGCAGTGTTTGTGTGCATAGATCAGGGTCAGTGAACATAACCCTCTCATTGTGTGCCATGTCCAAATAGACTAGTTTTATATCAGGTACTTGTGAGCATTAGTGTGTGCATGTTTTGAATATACTGTATGAGTGCAAATTATTTAGTATGGATGTGTGGAAAGTGCAGAGCCGAGGGGTTTACTGCCAGTCCTCCCTAATGGAGCCTTTCACCCTCCATTCATGTGACGGTATGGTGACGGAGAAGGGGGAGCTGGGGATTAAGGGGGTAGAGGCAGTGCCTTGTTAAAGAAAAAGAAAGGGTTTGAGTGTGTCGATTGGATTAACTTGTTTGGGCTTATTAAAAGGGGAGACACAGCAGCTTGTTAAAGGCACTGCATGGGGCGTCCCACAGCGAGACGGCAGGGTCACCATTCAATTAGGCTGAAGCCCCGCCCCTGCTCATTGTGCAGGCTGTCTGCCAAGCTCCATGGCCATACTGGTACTACACTGGAGACACTAAGGACCAAGTAATGCTAGAAGAAGAGAGTCAGTTTGTATGATGTGCTATCTGAACAGCCCCATTTGACGTTAGGTTGGATTATTGCCATCATGGCTAAAGAGAGGCATAATATCATTTAAACATGGGTATAACAGCTCACACTTTTAGGCAATATCTCCTGAAAGGCAATGATAGTAGAGCTAGTGATGGTAAGACAAAATGTGACAGAAATAGTTGTGTAACAAATGAACAAAATGAGCCTGAGGCAAAGCTTTTTGACAAGCTCTTGTGAAGTGAAATACTGGTGGTGCCTTAAATAAAACAGCCAAGCCTCTATAGAAGCTTAGTAAGCCCTATCAAGCTTCTAGTATAGTGTATTATCATTATTATTATTATTATTATTATTATTATTATTATATTACTTGTAAGTTTTAGACAGTTCCTCCTTTTTCATTTTATTTAACATTCTCCAATGTTAACTGATGTCTAGTCACAAGCTGCTGTCCACATTGCCTAACTGGAGGTTTTCTAAAAAATGCCAAAGTTTTGATTTCAATAATGATGATCTTTACTGGCTGAACACCCAATGCAGTATTTATTACTGGATATTTTTTCACCCATGGTTTCGCTGTTTTATTCAATACCAAAAACCACTGAGATTTAAACAGTAGTATTAGCTACCTGATTCTTTCTTCCCTAAACATGCATAGCTCAAAACACACACACATACACTGTTTATTCACCCATGACCACCCTGTTACACCCCGCACTTGGCAGGATGCTTATCTGGGCAGACAGCTTTGGGCGCAGGGAGCCATCTCCTCTGATCTCCTCTGCAGTTTAAGAACCTTTTAACTAAGAAATAGCCCTCTGCCAATCCGGCCGCCTCTTGATTCCAGCTTATTCCCTCATCTCATGGGACTGATCTTCCGCCCCCATTGCAAACCCTGCAGCAGCGTTAGCAGAACGGGAAAGAGCCGATAGACATCCTGGCTTTGGAGATATCCCTGTGCTGGTGTAATAGGAGACCTGTGAGTGGATTTGATGAGTGAGTGAAGTGCAGGTGGTTTTTCAAGCAGCGTGTCTGGTAGTCTGTGTGTAGTCGCTCACATTCTCCAGCACCTTCACAAGGATTGACCTTTGCATTATGGGGTGTTTTAGGGCAGCCGGATGATGGTTCATGGGTTTTGGTTCTGAGATAATTTCCTGCCACTGATAGACATCTGCTAAGCAGCACAATAACCTAATAGGAGGAGATGAGGGGAAAGGGGGACATGACAAACAAGCCAAAGACTTGCTCCTTCTCCCTCGCTCTTAAAGGCAATAATAGGAGAAAATTGGTTCTTGAAATTGAATTGAAAAAAGTGGGTCTCTTTCAGCAAAGTATAATGCCTCAAAATACATTTGGTGAGCAGCAAATGGAGAAAAATGGAGGGTAGTTACGCGATTGTCTTTCATTTCAGAGAGAGGAAAAACTGTGGAGGTATCCCCCCCATAAGACTAGCTTTTAGTCTCAATCTACACCATGTGTCCCCTCTCTCTCCCTCTCTCTCAACCACTACCTTTTAACAAATGGGCTGTGAGGATGGGCCCGTTGTGAAATTAGTATCCTCACAGAGAGGACACAGAGAAAGGATTATGTGAATAGCCAGTAATGAGCTCAAAGTGCCAGTGTGTTTGGGCCAGGCCTGCCCGTGTGTGAGAGGAAATGGCACTGCAAGCGACCTTTTTTGCTGGAGCACCTGGCGAGAAATAGAGTGGCCCCTCTCTTCCATCTGCAGAGTGTGTGTGTGTGTGTGTGTGTGTGTGTGTGTGTGTGTGTGTGTGTGTGTGTGTGTTTGTTAAAAAGAGAATGAATTGTGGAAATAAATTGAGTCTAAAGGTTTAATTTTCTTACACTTAGCAATGAAGCATTTTTCATGAACGCCTTTTTTCTTTTCTGTTTTTGATTAAAATACACTTTCTACTTACAGTGATACACACATCAGGGTATGAGGTCAAACTTAATGTCGTTTCATTTTTTGTATTTTTTATTATTATTAAAAACGTCTTTTAATATATGAAATAATTTAACGGCAGTAATGATGCACTTATCTGTAACTCTGATCTTTAATTATTAAAACCAAAAAATAATTCAGCATCTAATTAAAGCAGCAAGATGTTTTGAATTTTTCTATCGTGCTTCCTTCCACCATTTCTTAACCCAGTCTTTGTTTAACTGTTCAGCCTAAACTGCAGCAGTGAATATGGGCTAACTTCTACTAGGTCTTTTAAGAATGACAAATCTGTATGAATAGAAATGTTAAATTTCATACAAATTCAACACTATTATCATTCACATCACATTTGAAGGACTAAGTAAAGCAGCATATTGTAACTGTGTTTACATATGGTAGGGTAAAAAAAAAAAATTATCAATAGAATATTCTAGAACTAAACTTGAGTTTCTTTTTCATAAAAATCTCACAGTAAAATATCTAAAGTGAATATGTTAATTCTAAATTTCACTACTGATATGTAGATTTTGTATGTATTTATTTTTCAGTTTTATGCTTTGTATTCTTGTTTCTGCACGCTGATGAAATACTTTCATATATTCCATCATTTTCAAAGACTAGTCCGATTAACTGCCTTTATTAGTGAACTACTATGTTGTTATTTTTCACTGGTGATCTACATTTAGCTTTATTCTTTAAATGAGTGAGAACGTGAGCTAGTGCTTTATGGACTGCCATTAATTTATCTTGTAATCATTGTAATTGCTTTCTTTCATATTAAAATGATAATCTATAAAACTAAGTAATGGACTGATGGCAGGTGGCTAAATGTTCATTTAGTGATTCACTGAGAAAATAAATAACAGGGGACAAACCTGTGACAGGCACATGAGAAATAATTTTTCAATAATCTGCCACGCATCATGGCAGGAGACGCTGCTGCTGACAGCAGAGATGAAATATTTGCCTCTGTTCTTTGTTTTAATATGGGAGTAGACTGGCCCAGATGGAAATGATACTGTTTCATAATGATGCATTTTGGACAAGACACTAAAACACGTGCAGGGAGAGATTAAGGCCACAATGCTTTATGCCGGCACAGCCATGCTTTTTAGGTGAGAGTGGGTTTCTGTAGTGCACTAAGAGCTATGTTTCCTGGAAGCAAAACAATATCCGACAAGTGAAATACAGAAGAGTGAATCTTGATCCTTATCATATAAAAATACTTTATGGTCCTAAATGGTTTGCTTTAACTGTTCTCATTTGGCACATAATCCAAGTAGAAGACTTTGTAATCAGTCATCATTGTGCTATGTGACATTGGTATGTTGCTGATAAATGGTACCCTCCATCGTTTTTGATTGTTGGAGGTTCTTAGCAAGGGAGCCATGGGTCTTCTTTCATTCATATATATATATGTGTATATATATATATATATATGTATATATATATATATATATATTTATATAAAAATACATACGTGTGTGTGTATATACATACATGCATACACATCCTGTGGTGTCCGGTGGTTCCACTGGGGCTGTGATGGGCTTTTTGAGAGGAAACTAGTAGCAACTGCCTCCCTGTTCCTGAGTGAAGATGGCTGTGGGGAAAAGAGGGAGTGTGGAGCTGGAGATTTATGGCCTAGAGGGAGATTGATTAGTGCCGTCACTAGCCCTGATGTACGGTTGGCAGTCTCCCCCTCCCAACCCATTGCTTTTGCTCACACACACACATGCAACCATACGGCACAGAACACAGCTACACATACATACATCCAGACACCGCTCAGTCCCCCAGGCCCTTCCTGACAGTCCCCCAGAGCTGCTGCATGTTAAGTTGTAGCAGACAGACTGCTGTTTTCTCAGCATTACCATTTTTTGCTGTCCATAGATAACGCCATCAATCACCACATACACACTGCCCTGAAAGGAATGTGCCTGAGTGTTGGTACTTTCTGTGTGTGCCTGCGTGTTTGTTTTGAGGACGGTCTCATAGACAGGAGATGTGGTTGAATGGCTGTGTGGATGTGCTGTTTGAAGCTGCAGAGTGACTGGCCTGGGCTCTGCTCTGAACCCATGTCAACCGTGCTGCCCCAGTGCAGGTGTGTGTTTATCATTCAGCACACAGAGCTCAGAGGCAGGCAGCTGTAGGCATCCTTTCCCAATTAAATCCTGGGTGAGAATCTTAGCCCATCTTGCCCAGAGCTAGCTCCTGCAGGCTTACCGGACACAGCCGTGGAGCTTTGACCTCAAATCAACCTGCTTAACTCACTCATAACATTCTTCTATTTCTCTTTCCCTACTCTTTTCAGGTTGGCCGCAGAACTCCCCCGGCTGTAGAACTGTGCCCACCTCGCCATGCTGGCTTGTTTGCAGAGGAGGCAAAACCCTCCACCCCAGCACCCGGTGTGTACCAGCAAAACCCTGGAGCCACCACAAGCCCATGGACGGAAATGTGAGTTAACAAAGTGACAAAAAGCAAAAGTTTAAAAGTTCAGCTAGCCCATAGCTAAGGAATGAGAAGCTTGTTTGTCATTTGTATTTCATCTATCAGGTATGGTGAATGATAGAAACAGGTAGTTAACCCTGACTGTGAATAAGGAAAATAGGCTTTCCGGTATCTGTTGTCTGTCCCTGTGTTCCCTTGCTTCTCTGAGGAATTCTAAACAGTTTCATTCGCTCTGCACTTAGACCTTGGACTGCCATGTTGTTTGGCTACTCATTGTGAGGGGGGCTGTTTAGCTCTGCTGATTGTGCAGTCGTGGCAACAGGGCTGAACAGACAGTGTTTAACGTGCCTCACTGGCCCTGGGTGACCCTGAGGGTCTGTAAACATTTACAGTGTCTGGCCCTGGCAATGCAAGCCGCCTGTAAAGCATGACAGCTGCTCTGTTTGCTCCCCGAGCACCACCCTGTCCACTCACAAAATGGTGTAAAGGGACAGAGATGAGCCAGGGTTGAAAATGGTTTCAGAGCTGGCAAAACTAGTTCTAACCAGTTTGGGATTAGAGAGCTAAGACAGTCAGGCATCTGCAAGGTGAATTTCTCCCCAATTTTGTTAAAGCTTATGGATAAGCCTTTACAGTGAGGTTCTGTTTTCTGATGAGGGTAAGAAAGGCCTCTCCTCCTTATTGAATACTCCTAGAGTCTTTAGTGGCCTTTGTTTACATGACAGACCTACAAGCTGATTAGAAGGACTGACAGGTAGAGAGCAGGAGATCACTAACTTAGCAGTTTTTACCTCAGCTTAGAAAGCTTAGTGGGAATACCAGGTTTGGTTCTTCTTCATCAGTGGGACATTGTATCTGGCCTGTAACCATCTTAGGGAAAGGCTTTAAAGAAGCTCTGATTGGTGTAGGGTGAAGAAATAAAGCGCTGCCGGCATTCTTTCTCAGCTCCTCACTGGCCAATTATCTACTTCTCAGTTCAACATCACACTCCAGTTGCCTCCTACAGAGAGTCACAAACAGCAAGGTGACGCTGGTACTGCCTCCGTCCTCAGATCTGACGTTGTTTTTCCTGGTCTGTATGGATGTTTCATATGGAGCAATATAGGTGTGTTTGAGATACACAGAGCTTTGGGTGCAGTTGGAAGTCGCAGCTCTTCAGCTGAGTGGGGTTCAACCATGCTCACTAATGAGGTTTAAAGTGAGGTAAAGTGAAAGGGAAGACGAAGGAAAAATGAGCAAAATAGAATTAGAGAAACCAAAGATGGAGAGGAAGAGGGAGAAATGGAGGGAGTCCTCAACAGTCATCTTAATCGATTCCTTCCCTCCAATTTCGCAGGATTAGCCCACTTCCTCCCAGGGTCCTTTATTGAGGAGCAGCCAGTGGGAGCCAGGACTCAGATCAATAGAAAAAAAGAACAGTCTCCAGTCTTTCCTTTGCTTTCCCTCTTACTGACCCTCACTGTCGGACTCTCCCTCTCCACCTGTTAAAACCCTTTGATTGAAAGACTACCACAGTGACTGACTTGAGGTTCATAATGAGGATGTTTGAACATAATAGCCTTCTTTCTGTCCTTGGAGGAGGAGGGAGGGGAGCAAGTGTTGGATTTCCACCACTGTGCAGCTCTTGGCCTCAATAAGGCTATTGTTCGTTCAGACCCAGAAGGGGTGCAGAAAGGCAGACAGTGGGTCTGACTGCAGAAGTGGGCACACTCAGGTCACCATGCTGAGCAGGTCCCCATGATTGATTGTTCGTGGCCCAGTTTGTGCCAACATGGAAGGGGGTTGTGGGTAAGGTGACCTGGGCTCTCGACAGGAGGCTGAATACTAGAATACACCCCTCAAAGAGGCGGAGAGAGTGAGAGCACAGGAGGGGGATTACCTGGCAGTGAGGTAGAGGTGAACTGTGTCATTTGCATCTGCTGTCCTTTACACAAAAGTGGTGTGTGTGGGCAAGTTTGTGTGAGGGCTGGAGTAGCAGAACAGTTGGGATAAGAGGGCAAGGAGGGTTTTAGAAAAAGCCCCTGCATGCAGATGCCGAGTGGCTGCACAGTTCATTGATGCGACTCCCATTAAAAATCCCTCATACCCTCAATAAAAAAGGACTTAACTGGCTCTACCATCAGCTGGAAGCGTTCAGATCAGCTCGCCAGACAATCAATTTCCCCCAAGCGCACAGAGCTTAGCGGGAGAAACGGGAGGCGGAGAGCGGGATGTTTCCATTATCACAGCCCGCTCTGTGTCTGGGCTCGAGGGGGTGGGGTGAGGTACTATAGAGCACGGTGAGCAGGGGAGAGAAAGGAGGCAGCGGCAGAGGGAAGATGGGAAAAAGACAGACAAGTGGAGAAGAGAGAGAGAAGCTGAAAGGGAGACAGAGAAGCTGGCTTTTCAAAAAGCCATTGACCGCCTGCCCTTAAAAATATCATATTGGATTAGCCTCACAGGGGCGGCCTTTTGATATTTTTTCTTTGGCCGTAGAATTAAAAGGAGTGCAGAGCATTACTTGAATTATAAATCATAGGCACTTGCTTTCAGTGCGACCAAATTCCGTGCATATGTGGTTGCACTCTCCAGCGCCAGCCCCTGTCATTTTTAATTAAATCCCCCCTTACGGGTGACATTTGTAGCTTGCCCCCACCTTCGTCCTCCCCTCCACGTCTCTCTACCACTGCCCTAGATGGAGACATGAAAGGCAGAGACGGCAGCGGAGCCAGGGCCTCTCATCGTGTTGTGCCCCAGAGAGAGGGCACCCATCCAGACAGATGAGAGAGAAAATGCCCTGGAGGGGGAGAGGGGTGAATGGATGCCACTGACCCAGGCCACCTTTGGCCAGCGGCAACCTCCCTTGCTGCCCATCTCTCTCCTTGATCATTGTCCTCTACTGTGAAGTTCCAGAGAGTAGGGGTAAGTGTAATAGCCCTGCTCCTGGAGGGGGGAGGGAAATGCACCAGTCCAGTGATGACTAACACTGATGGCTGGACAGGAGGCCGAAGAGACCCCACCACTACCCTCCCTCCTCCCTGGCCCAGACAGCAATTACTCTGCCACATGTCAGCTAAAGAATAACAGGTCCAGAATCCTACAATTGACTGGTTGATGGGAATATTTCAGCTTGGCTGTTCTCCAAAATAATATATTTTCACATTTCAGCAGCTTTTCATTTCTAAATTAATTTATAAGCACTTATGTTTGTGCCAGGAATGACATTCAATAAGACAGAGAATACCAATGTCAAACTGGGTGTGCATGTTTGTGTTTTTAATCCTGGCTTGTTTGAGATTTTGTACTTGTTAACCACACAATTCATTGACACTCCCATATTTGTTGTGTGATTGGACCAGACTTTTCGTTAAACCTGGGTGTTCCCTCATGTCTTTTAACCCTTCAGGGCCTGGCTGTAAGCCATACATACATGAATACAAAGATTTAGTGCATTTTTAGTCTTGCTGCAGTTACCTTACTTTACTCTTACTCATTAAAATACATTGTCTTCTTTCGAAGTGTGAGGAAGAAGCAATCAGATATTTATAACCAAGGATCACTGAACATCAAACACAAAGTGATTAATCAGTAATCTAGAACCGAACATAAAACTTGTATATTTTTTTCTGAGATTTTACTTTCCTTCAAAGTCACACATTTTAATTAAGAATTCTGATAGTGCAACATAACAATCAGTCAGACTTCCTCTGAAGTTCAGAATACATCCTGAAATGTGTCTCGTACCTGAGACATGTGTTCATTTACACACACATAGACCAATCATGCAGCCGTAACCCTCTGTGAAATCACCCAGGAGGCCTGAGGTGCCAATCAGCCAAGTGTAGATGAGAAGTTCTCACAAGGCCTGATATCCCAGGTTCATGCCATGTCAGGCCAGGTTCAGCCCTCCTCCAGCTTGATCGACAGAGACAACCTGGCCTTGTCACACACAGCCTCAGGACATGACATGGAGATTCACCTGGGGATTGTAGTTTTCCTAATAGCCCTGTGCCTCTGCAGGCTGAGCTGCCAAAACCATTAGTTTGCTTTGCTTTTAGCTGCTTCTCTTCCTAAGCCTCAGCTCCAGTGAGAGGGAATATGCTCAGGTAATGACCTCCAGCCAGCTCCGCTCCACTATTGTCTGAAGCCGTGCAAGACATAACAGTGGAATTAGCTGCCCATATCAAATTGCAGCATGTTTCTCCAATGGCTGTTATGTGGAAAAAAGAATGGGGGACGTTTGGAGTTGAAAATTTAAATGTGGTCACAAGTAGCGGCAGAAATAACAACCTTTACCCTGATTGCCTCTGTACCCTGGAGGTGGGGGGGCATAAAGTGGAACTGGGGGAAAAGGAACAGAGACAGAGCGAGGGAGAGCGAATCTGCATGCACTTGACCTTTTCCCACTGATTGAACTACCTCATTTCTAACTCCCATTTGGAATTCCACAGAGTGCCCACAGAAGCTGTGATTATTCCACAGTCTGCAGTAGCGAAGCAGAGGTCATGAGGTATTTTTCATGGTGAAAGGTGATTGACGGCTATCTATGGCCCACCTCCTCTTGGATGCTTACTTATGCAATCTCATCTTGGAGCTTGTATTGCGATATGAAATGTGTCATTCATACTTTGATCACAGCAGTATATCACAATCCAGTGTGTTACTCTAGTGTATTGGTTTATTTTAGGGAAAGTGCAGAGCAGTATTGTTCCTATTAGTCTTACCTCATTCCTGCTTCAGCCTTTTCTGTCATGTTGGCGTCTCAGCGCTGGCACACATAGGATCATTTCCGGATGGTGGCATCCCACAGAGCCCTGCCTTCCCTCTGCCCTCTGCCTTCTGCTGTGAACACAGGGGGTGAAGCAATCTTATTGCCTTGGGAGGTGAGCTTGAGGAAGAGGGGCTCCGCTTTAGTTTTGGTCACAGCAGGACTTGGGTTGAAAAACAGGTTCCTGGTTCCAAAGCCTCCGAGCTGGCATTTGGGCATCCCAGGTGCACGGCATCGACACCCTCTGTCTTCGCCTGCCAGAGAGTGGGGGTGGGGTGAGGGATGTGAGCGAGGGTACTGCAGTCCCTTGCTGTCCCACAGGAAATGACACACTGCTTGTGCCATCTCAGTGCTGTGCCCACCGTGGAACGATCAGGAGAGGTGTTCAGGAGGTGTGGCACATAGGATATTTAGCAGTTGAGAGCAGTTATATACAGATTCTTACTAAAAAATATTTCCAGTCCATTATTTTGATTTATCATGTATTGTATAAGTAGATCAAGCATTTAAAAACCCAGTCTCAGTGCAGTCAGTCATCCAAATCAGCCATGGTTTGCAGATTATTTAAAAGTATAATTTCATGTTTTATCTTATCTACATAATGTGCAGTTATACATTGTTTTCTGTACAAAACAAATAGAAATACTAAAATGATACATGAAAATCTATAACTGCATATCTACGTAATATGCAGTTATACACTGTCATATATCATTTTAATATTTGTATTCATTTTGTACAGAAAACATGTGACAGGCATATATATTATTTTATACCATAAATTAAAACTACCATACCTGCCACTGTTAATTTCCACTTTAGCAAATTGGCCTGCACATTTAACCTCTCAGCCATGATTGAAATTCACAGAAGGTAAATATTGATCAGTATGTTGCTGCTAGGGGTCTCCTGTAAACGCTGCCATTATGCTGTGAAAACCCTCAAGAGCTTATGTGTGAACAAATTAAATTTAAAGTGCTGAGAGGAGAACAGTTTGGTATTTTGGTCTGAAGCAATCAACAGCTTGCACCAAATTTCAATGTCATCCTTAGCTGTGGTTTTTCAGTCTGCTCTAATAGGGTAGAGGCTTTGGCAGAGAAAGCATGGGAAGACCAATTGACCACAGCACAATGTTGAAATCATCGCTCCTGTGGGATATTTAACTACAGTTTTTGTGGTTTGCTATTCTGTCTTTTTCTCATAAAAGCCATCTTTATGAGCACTCGGTGCATTGTCATTTTAACTTACATTTACCATGTTATATGTTTAGGTCAAGGGTATGTTTCTGCTGACCTCTGGCTGCTGATTAGAACTCTTAACCCTTATTTATTTTGGACCACTTTTGGGATTTTAGAAAGAATAATATTCACTTCAGAAAATCTGTAAAGCGGAGTTGTATCAAGGAGCATCTTGGGTCTCATTTATTAAGTTGACTTTATCATCTCTTTTGTTGCTATGAAAATTTAGGTAAATCAAAACAAGAAATGTGATGTGATGAAGTGAAGAGGATGTTGGCTCTTTCAATCAGACAGATGAGGTTTCACAATCTGAATCAAAATTTAACAGAATGTACAGAACAGTTCCACACAATAAACCCAATCCAGTATAATATAGACAGAACAACAGTATGAGAACTACAGATATTATATTTCATCCCTCTCGTCTCCTCTCCTCTCCTCTCCGGGGGGGGGGGGGGGGGGGGGGGGGGGGGGGGGGGGGGGGGGGGGGGGGGGGGGGGG
>JAPTGZ010027486.1:0-19715 GCA_029814645.1 Fowleria isostigma
CTGGCGAAATGTCCAGGGTGTACCCCGCCTTTGCCCTTAAGTAGCTGGGATAGGCTCCATGCGACCCCCGTGACCCTTGTGAGGATAAAGCGGGTTCAGAAAAAAATGAATGAAATTGACAGGTTATATTCAGTGGCTACAGTATTTAACTCTTTATATCACTCACAGAAATACTCTGAAATCCAAAATTTCAAATTTAGTGTGTTATTAGCAGATCTAACAATACTTTATTACTGTTACTTGTACACATGAATTATACATTATGTTGGTTAATTTTACAGATGTTTTTAGCTCAATAGTTCTAACTCTTGCATTTCTTTCTATGCCTGGTTCCCTATTGTATGATTAGTTATCTCTATATAATATCTATATATTTTTTCTCTTTCTCTCTTTTTCTTTCTCTCTTCTCTTCTCTCTATTTTTTTATATTTTATTCTTGTCCTAGGAAAATGTCATTATATTTTAAGTATGTAAGGCCCTTTTTGTGAATTTGGCTATAACTGTTTAGTCTGAGTATATTTATGTATACATTTAATGGATTTCTTCCTGTTTACTTTGTCATCCGTGTGATGTTGGTTGTTTGTCTAGGACAACAGATGGAAATTAGCTCCTCTGCTAAATCTTGTTCCTTGTAACTAATGTCAATACACACTGTAACTAAAAAGAATAAATAAATACAGATTTTGTAAAAAATTGTATTGTTATGTAGAAAATCAAAGTCAGTGAAGTTACTATACTCAGGTCCTTACCCATAAGTGTAAAAAAAAAAATACAAAAAGTAAATATGAAAATACAAGAAAAACAAATGTAAGGTGAAAGGAATGTGTATTTTAGAACTGTTGCTGTCACTGTCTTGTAATGTATATGGAAATTACCAAAAATAGTCTAATAAATCTGATCAGTATGATAAGTATGGGTGACAGTGGGTTGTGATGCTACAACTGAAGGATACGAGGCTCCCTGTTTATGTCACCATTCAGTACGTTGGTGCTTGGTCTTGGTACTATAGAGTTTTACATGACTACACATGAGTCAGGAAATGTGTAAGGAAGTTAGTTTAATAGGACACATTTGAGAATATGTGATCACGGAACTATAGTCACAATTGTGTCACGGTTGTTCTTGAAAGTGCTGATGACTTTTATGTTTCAGTCTCTCTCCCTCTCCCACCATCTACATCACTCCTCCTCCTCTCACTCTTTCTCTCCCTCTCTCATTCATCTTAAAATGGATTACTCTGTCACCTGGACTAACACTTTACTGAGAGCAGCCATCAATACTTTTTGTCAAAAACTGCAGGCTGTGCCAGACGTGTCATCAATCACCATTTACATAAAACAAAGAGCGTTCTATGACTGCCAGTCAGAGGCAGGTCTGCTCTGAGGTTGCAGAAGATAAAAGGAGCCATTTCATAGGTCTGCAGAGACACCGACTGCACTACGCCTCTACACGTGTTGTCAATTTCAAACCAATTGCTATTGGTTTACCAACAGTGAGCAATAAATCAATGAACCACAGATATACAATCACATCTTTAAGACCCCGGGTTTATCTACAGTTTTCAGAAATAGCTGAAATAACATTAATATTTAAATCAAGAAATAGGGCAAAGCTACAAAAAATGATTTGATAATATATTGTCATCTTTAAAATAAACACCAAAGAGTTCAGCGACACAGTACAAGTGAAACATACGATAATTCCTGCAGTCTCTGCAGTGTGTCAATGTCTGCCTCTGTTTGGACAAGTTCATGAGTCAAGAGATATGAACGACATCTTCTTCCCCCGCTTCAACTCATGATATGAAACACACACGAGCCTCAAAGGCATGGCTAATATAGTCACAGTCACTGACACCCCAAGAACACTAGATTTCATCTCATTTATTTAACAGAAGAAATATGGTAATACTCCTTATAATTGTTCCCACTCCCATCCATATTTTCCAGACAAATACAGTAAGCAGGCAAAAAAACACATAGAGATAATCTATTCAGCAGATATAGTTTGTTATTTTGGAAATAATGTATTGCATAAGCACTAAAAACTGATTCAGTAGAAACTAACAAGGTTTGGTCTGTTTTCTTTTCACCTAAGGTTTAGTAAATGCACACACATGCAGCCCATGTGTATGTGCATGCATACGTAAACGTGCACGCACACATAAAGAATTCAATTTGGAAACCATCATTGGAGCGCAGAGGAGAACTGGAAAGTCATATTGCTATAATGCTCAGATTATCAATCATCCTGACAGTTTATTGGCTTTATCACTGTACATACCATTAAAATGATGTCTGGCCCAGATTGTCAGGGGGCAAACATTACACAGGCCAGGATTAAAATGCAGATCCCAAACACCTTCCCCTCTGCAGCTGAAATTGCACAGGACTAGGCAGCCGACTTTGGATGTGCTGTCAGAGGAGACATCGCATCAACATAGAGCTGGTCTGACGAGTACAGAGATAGTGTCACACTCAGGAAATGCAGAGGCTTCCCTCTATTTATCACATGCTGTAGTCAGTCAATGCACTAAAAGAGTGATAACAAATGAGGGGAGGAAACATCTATTAATCTCCCCTTGCACTCCTAATCAGATATCATTGGCAAACGCCTTTGCACTAGAATGACATGCAGCTAGCCTACTGCTCATGAAGGAACATATTAATACCAACACTTGTGCTATAATTTTGGTGGCTCTGAAGCAGTGAGGAAAGCAAATATCCATATTTCAAAAGATCTTGACAGTTAAAAGGTTGTTAATGGGCATTTAAATGCTAGTGCTGCTGCCAAGCTGGCAAAGAGAGCCATAAAGCAAAAGAAATGTCTCCTCTCTCTCAAAACCTTTAATCAGAGGCATGTAAAGCAAATAGACTACTCTGCTGCCTGTGTAAAACAAAAAGAGATGGAAAAAAAGAAGAATTCACTTTTTCTTTTCCCAAACTTAGTGCGGTCATGACACATGTATTTTTATACTTATTTAAATGTGGTTTTGTGTATTTATCGACTGGGACTTCTACATGAGTGTGGTTAATGTTTCTGACTCAAGTACATTATTTCATATGATAAAATGAAACCTCCTCTGTTCACTTCAACAGCCACTGAACAGCCGAGGCAGTTCAAAATGAAGCATTTCACCACATGTACAAACACAAGATGCTTAATTGACTTCGCACAAGGGTCTGCCTTTATTGTCACATCACTTAATTAGTCTTGACATAAACATTCAATGGCTGTTAATGGCTGTATTTCAGTCCAGGTGAGAGGGAATGATTAAATTATGACAAAAAATAATGCTTGATGTACAGTGTTGACATTTAGACTCTCCTTAAGCCTCTGCTTAAAAGCTTAGTGTAATGTTAACAGCATGGACTGACAGCTAAGGTGTTTCAATGCACTTAAGCAAGCTTTCTGCAAAAATTTGTTGTTTTTTTAAATTAAGGTATAAAATGAAATGAAATGAAATGAAATGTTAGTCTTTCAATGAACTGGCACTTGTTCAGGGTGTACCCCGCCTTCATCCTTAAGTAGCTAGAATAGGCTCTAGTGACCCCCGTGACCTTAGTATGGATAAAGCGGGTTCAGATAATGAATGAATGGCAATAAAATAAAATAAAACAAATTAAATTAAAGGAACATACACGCTTCAAGTTCTTCATCCGATTTACAATGATTTGGTTTACTGATGTGCTGTGTCATAATAAGACAAAACCAGGGGTTATAATTGGCACAGGAAAGATTCAATTCAATTCAATTCAATTTTATTTATATAGCCCAGTATCACAACAAGGTTGCCTCACAGGGCTTCACAGAATTTAAGCAAACAGTCAAAAGATGTTTAATGTCTGTTTCAGAAGTGATATTGGGGCATCTAATAGATTGTAGTGCTGGATATGGATAATCAGTTGGTGGCTAGTGACTTTGGCTTTCAGTTTGAACAGTCAAACATGGAAGAAATTAGTAACTAGAGAAGTTCAAGACAAACACTTCCTTAAAATAACTTAATTTTAATATGATGTGGTGGTAAAGTTATGTTCAGTCAAGTTCAGATGAGCATCTGTCTTCAGTCCCAGTGTCAAAGCTTTGCCATTCTGATTATGATATTGTATAGAAAGCACAGGATCAGGGTTTTTTTTTGCCTGGACATAAAGTGGTTAGCTGTGTTTGGTAATATTTTAGATTCTGTTAATTCACTTGAACCTGCGGGGTTCTGTCTACAGTGTTTTGCTGTTGCTGTTTTAAAGTCCTGATGTGAAACTTAAAAGTAGTTTGGATTGTGTTCAACTGCAGATGCCTTGAAATGAGCATCTTAACCCTTTCTCAGGCAAGTAACTATTTTTTGGTCATTTTCACATACATTACAAGATAGTGACAGCAGCAGTTACAGTGAGTTTAGTTTTAGTTTAGTTTAGTTCAGTTTATTTTGAGCTTATGCACTTCATGTACAATGGCAATTCATATACATGTACAATAACCAATATTGTTCATATATATTTCATACATGTATGTTTGTACACAGTTATACATAGACGGATTGAAGGAAGAAAAAAGAAGAGAAGAGCATGCTATATGAGGACAGTGAGTCAACAATCTCAGGTCCAATGTGGTCTACAAGGTCTGTATGGTCCACCTCTGCATGAACAGTAAATACCTGCTTTGTTAGGTACCATGAAGTAATGGTACTAATGTAAGGAATAATGGGATAACATATTTCTTGACAGGTGTCTGGATCAGCACATGTTTTTTAATGTTGTAAAAGTGATGTTGTAATGTTCTTAAATACATTTTACTTTCACTTTACATGTGTTTTTCTTGTATTCTTAAAAATGTCTTGGATTTTCTACTTATTTTTTTGCCATTTACAGGTAAGGAACCAAATATAGTAACTTCATTGACCTTGATTACTACATAACAATATAAAAATTTGGAAACATTTCACAAAAGTAATAAAGTCTTGTTATGTCCTCCAATAACACGTATTTGTACACTGTCCCTGACAAATAAACAACAAACTAAACAAAATCAAGGGCCTGATTTACTAATATTGCAAAAAGCAGGTGCAAATTTGCTTACTCCTCCCAATAATTTGGTGCATTCTGGCAGAAAGGCACATATTGCATATTTATTAAACATGCGAAATGGGTTGCACAAGCTATTTTTGGCCATTTGAGAGATGCAACTCTTGGTGTGTCCTGTTAATAGATGAGCTTCACTGTGTTTTTGTATGCAGTCAAGTGTACGTAAGTTTTTACACATGCATACCTTTGATAAGTCATGCCCAAAAAGCCTGTCTACATGACAACAAAATTAGCCTATGTCAATCCGCAAAAGTATAATATTATTTCGGTTTGTCCAAATAACTCCAGTATTGTCGGAGCCCTGAAATGGTATTTTTTGAGAATGGGTCCCAGAGCAGAAAAACCTAACAACGCTGCCCTCATGTTGTCTTATGGATTGGTAAAACACCAATTTTTTGGAAACAATGACACCATACCACATGACCAGAAGGAGAAAACCCTGGACATAACATCTGGTAGTGACTTGAAATGTGATAAGTGTTTATGCGACAGGCGCTGCGAAGTTTATTAACAATACTAGAACATAACCTGGTAATGCTGTATCAACTCGACCAGCGGAGACAGATAAGACACACACATATCAGATACTTTTAAATCCACCATGGTGTCCGGCTGGTGACCCAGAACCTGCATTCTTCTGTGATTTTAGTGTATCCTGCAGCTCTGTCTGTGGCACATAAAGGTGTGGCATACGTATTATATCGTTTTAACCCAGTTTTCCTGTTTCCATCTGGATGCTGATATTTCTTCGAATGATATGTGTATGAGTGCAAAACTTTTAGAATCTGCAAAAGAAAAATACCACAAGCATTGTCATCTGGACATAGCATAAAGTAGAAATTTAGAAATTCATTGTATTTCTGTAAGTGCCCTATAAAGAGTTAAAGAGAGAAATCATACAGTGAGTTTGGGACTTGTATCTGTCAAAAATGGACATCAGCAGGGGCGAATATACAGAGGGGCAAGGGGAGCAACTTTGTAGAGCCTTGCCCCCCAGCCACCCCCTAATTTATGATCTAAAAACTATACTAAAATAACAAAAAAAAAAAAAGGTCAGCACTGTTCCCAAAAGCTTCTTAAAGTAATGAAATAAAAGATGAATTCACTAAAAAAATTAAAATTATTATTTTGGGTTCCTTAAATTCTTAACTTTGTACAATGGAGTAGACTATTTGATTTTTCATATAGATTCCAGTGCAGTGACATGACATGTTACTCAATAAAATAACATGTTTTCACCAAAGGTCTTTGTTATAGGTTAGATATTTATATAAAGCTTTACATGGATCTTATTTTATCCATAATTATGACAAGACTAAAGACGAATCAAATTGCTACTCTATTACTTAACAGTTACTTAAAAAAATACTTTAAAAGTCTTAGTGACACCATTTGTACATTTATAGAAATTCCATGTACCGCCCTGAGGACATTCCCATGCCACCCTGACAAGACCTCCGGCCACCGCATGTAAAATTTTGTAGATCCGCCACTGGACATCAGTAAGACAGTTCTATTTATCTTGTCATGTTGCCTGTTCTATCATCTGTCCCATTTAATTTATCACTGTATGTGTTCCTTAAATGTACATATGTTGGATTATTAAAGGTGTGACTGGGCTGATGGATTAGATAACAACAGCATGAGTGTAAAAAATGACAGCAGGATGCATCACTCTGCATGGGTGAAGAGCTAAACTAGTAATACCACCTGTGTAGTTATTCTTCACTCCTCTAGTAATTGGTACATCATTATTTCTCTTGCAAGGAAAGAAAATGATCAGATTATTTCTTAACTCTTGTGTGGGAGAAAAAAAGCAATGATCACAATCCATTCCTATTCTGGTATCACTATTTCATGATGCAACAATTGGAATTCTGGTATAAAAATACAAGGCACACTAAAAAAAACTGGGCAATATATATCATATTTAGTTATAGTGAGTCAGCATATTAAAATCTACTGATGAATGAAATTGCCTTGTGTTCTATTAAAAGGAAAGCAAATGCCCGCGCTCACAGATCTTATGACCAAACACAAGATTTTCAATCTACGTCATCTCCCCATTAGTGGCATACCCTCTAACCCCACCGGAGCTTATCACAATCTATCCACAAAGCTTTTTCTTGATGAAGAAAAATTGAGTCATAAAACCAATCTTTAGCATGAAGTTTAGCGGCTATAAACACTAAATCATTCGCCATGTGTCTAGATTAAATCCCACAACGGCCTACGTGAGTACTTCTCTCTTCTTTGTGATAATTTCATCAGCGGTAACAATTGTTGAAATAATTGTAACATATAGTTTTGATCATGTGCCTGCCTCCCTAATGAAGTGTCACAGTGTGAATGCAAATAAACGCAGGCCTGTGTGAACCCAAGATGAACGAGACACAAGTCCTTCTGCACGGGGGACTTTGAAGCCTGTCACAAAAGGCTTGAGACAGCACTGTTCTCATTAATCTCCCAATAGAGAAAATGAATAGACTGACTGGGCCCGACATTTTTGTTCTCCTATAAAGAAGAACACAGAATAGCTTGGAATGAATCTCCACACATTATGAAAGCTATTATCTTCAGCTGCCAGTCTCGGTGAGAGAGAGAGAAGGCTGGTAATCCAAAACTAATAGGCAGAATGAGAGGTGCAAAGAAGTAGGTGACTGGGTCAGATCATCTCTCTTTCTCCCTCCAATTACTGACGGACAGTGGAAAATATGAAAGGAGACTGAAAAATGAGAAATATTCATATTTTTCCTGAATGGTATTAACTTCTGACTAGGTAAAAGAAAATTGAAGGTGGCTTGAATTTTGACAATGTATTAAATCTGACACAATATTAAACTGATCTCTAGACACAGACTGTCTGGATTATGGCAAAGGCAAAATTAAATATTCGCATCCTGTGTCATCATCATAAAAAAAAAAAAGATTTATTGCCAAAAAGGCAGAAATTGACATTTTCAAAATAACTATTCCAACGGCTTGCTTTCATCAAATCATCAGACATATGGCATAGCTTAATGTTTACAGCAAAACTGAACTGGCACTGATCCTCTGCCAAACCACTAAAAATGATGAGCATGACAAAACTCAGACTACTTTATCTGCAGTCAGTCCGTGCAAACAAAATCCCTGCAAATCCTTGATGACTGCTGGACATTCATCCACCTCACATATCCATCATCGCTGGGTTGCCTGAAGGTCACTGATGGTCCCAGTATAAAAGTTAGTCCGTGTAGCCAAAGCTAAAAATATGATTATCTTCAGAAAACAACCAGCACAAGACATAGAGACATAGGCTACCCTGAAGCAGAGGTATGGATATAGTCATGAGCTTTTTCTTTGCATAATTATAAATATTTTAACAGAAAAACATTTAAATTATATATTAAAATCCTACACTTATACAGCATGCTTTGTTTTGCAGTGCATTTATAAAACTTGCACAGGTACAGCTCAAGCCCTTTCCCAGATCCCATCTATTTTCTGTTATAAAAATGCACAAAAACCACACACTTGCATCACCACCACCCCATGAGAAATTTGGTCATACAAGCCTTTTCTGGCTTCCGGATATTCTTTTCAATTCTGGGTACCTCGAGCATCCTCCACTGGCTCTACCACTTCAAAAACACACCTCATAAAAAAATCAGGAGGCCTGTCTGACATGTGTCCCCGTGCCCTGATGGCATGCCAACACCAAAGACCAACATTGATTTTCTGTAACACGGGGTCGGATTAGCCCTCTACAGGGATTAGCTGCCTGTGCAAGGCCTCAGGGTTCGCTATAAAACTAATAATTAATTTAAACAGTCGGGCCCATGGAAGGATACACTCACTACACGTTCCCAGCATGGGGGGAGTGAGTTGAGTGACGGACTGTCTGGCATTATGTGAAAGGAACAGCTGTGTGTGTATGTGTGTATATATGTACTGTACATACTGTATGTTCAATGTGAGTCTTGTGATTGCCTTAATCGCTGCAGCATTTTCTTACTGAAGAGTCCGACAACTAGATATCCCCTTCTACATTTGTATAAAAACAAGTCTGAGCAACAGATATAGGCGCTAATTAGCACAAATTTTGTTCATATTTAATGACTACAACTAATAACCTCATTATAAGTTAATGAATGTTGAATGAATGTAATGCAATGTAGGAATATTTAACAGATAAGTAGTAATGTTGATAAAATGTCATCACACAATCATAAAATCACAACAGATCATAGACAGTTATACAATATGTCTTTCTACAAAATAATGCAAACATGTATCCCGAATGTCATATTTCACAAATATCTTTGTTTACATTACAATACTTTTCATCACATGACAAACATGACATTGACAACATGTGATAGTTGAGTGGTCAAGGCGCGTCTTTAAAGGAGCTCGGACCCTGGTATACCAGCAAAAGCAATTTTTTTTTAATTATTTTCTTCAGGAGAATGCACACATATACAACCTCCACCATTCCCATACAGAGATCAACTGACTCCTATAAATACAAAAGTACCCTGTACACGTGATTTGGGCAATATCATACATATAGGGGAACCACACAATACACACACCTACCTATACATTATTATTACGTTAAATTATACAAATTAGGACATAAATATATTTACAACTACTAAAATAACCCATAACGAACAATATTTAAAATTATACACATATATACATATATTTCCATTTATCCTCCACCCAAAAACATCCCTTTTCCAAACCTCCCTGCGTGCCAACACCCTCCCGGAACCTTTAAGTGGTGATCGCGCCCCTTGGGGATCTTTTTGCCCGACACATCACCGGAAGAGGACCTACACGGCAGGTAAGTTGTCGTCTGCTTTACTTATTATATCCTCCTGCTACCCGCGGCTTATTTACAGCTAAACACATTACAATTAGTCTACAACAAATCTTAAATAACTGTGTGTCTAACAGGTGAATACAAACCCGAAATGGTAGCGAGACCGGCAGCCCAAACGGCTCCGCCTCCTGTCACCAGACCGACTCACTGCCACATCACACAACTAATCAATAAATACTTTAAATTAAACAATGTGTCTTTTTTTCTGTATCTTTTAGTTCTATTGCTATATCAATACAAAATAAACAAGTTAATATCAAAACGGCGACTGTCGTTACACAACAAAAAATCTGATCCCAATATTTCTTCCCATGTGTATAAATAAACATTGTTATTTATCATGATATATCATTTGATTGTTCTGCCTAAAACCAGAAAAAGAGAAGTCATTGGATAACATGTAGTTAATTGGCAAAATTAATATGATTTGTCATTCCAATGTTAAGATCTGCCTTTTTATACTTGTAATCTAATGAAAGGCACATGTCTACAGTAATCAGTACCAAATATGATGAACAAACAACTTCTCCATTTTATACATTTAGGGTCTTTTGAGGATGTACCACGTCTATCACAGCCAATGTGTTTTGTTGTAGAAATCAATGCAGGTTTCAGAGTTACAAAGTAAACCTGAATACACCATGAAGTCACTGTTCTCATATATCTGTGTCAAACTCTAACTCAGACATAACACAGGTCAGAGTCAGCAAGTCTATAAATAAAACCAAAATGCAGTGGATTCATCAAATATTTCATTCAATCACAACTTCGGATCAAACATTTACTTGGGAAAAGCCCTTGAGGGATTAACCAAAGAGAAAATGTATTAGTAGCTTGACTCTATCTATCTATATCTATCTATCTAACTATCTATCTATCATACACTCTGCAGACAAAATAATCTCCAAAGCTTATCACTGATATCAAGATAAATGTTATCACAACACTATTTATCCTTACAAGCAACAGGTGTACAACAATGGCCACCGTGCCAAAAACAGTTATTAACAACAGCAACACACATCTACACAGTGAGAACTCCTTATTTTCCACATCAAAATATGGAAATTAATCAGTCATTATTCAGACAGACAAGCCATTTAAATAAAAATGAATTACCACATCAAATCCCCAGACCCTGATAATATCACAAGAGCAATATGTCCACAATTTAAACAATGTTTTTTTAGCCTAGCATATCTTTATACCAATAACTCTTCCTTCCGTAACATATTTTTACTTGACTTCCAGACAAAGTAAGCTTCACATTAAAAATTCGAAGGATGCAGTTTGGATTAATTCTAAGCAAAGCAATAGTCCCCTGCAGCAGCCTTTTGAAACGGTCCATCAATGAACATGATAATTCTCTAAAAACACAATGTTGCCAATGCAAGTTCAACTGAAGAGCGAGTCAAAAGCTAAAAAGCAGAAACATCTTAGGACAGATATATGTGTTTTTACTTGAAATAGCCCAAAACAATGAAAAACCATCACTCTTCTCAGTCCGTTATCACCCCCCCCCCTCCCCCTGCTTTTTATTTAGCTGCCAATAAGGGTTGCCGTAGCCAGAGAAGGTAAAGGGATTTCTCCTTCTCTTCAGAAGGCTTTGATCTGACTGACACAAACGGCCCTCAGATCACAAGTCTACAGACCCTGTTGGGCCTCTCTGCCTGGTCTGCTCGTACAGATACACTTTGGCCCTATGAGGATTCCTTACCCTCCTCCTATTTCCCTTCTTCTCTCCTTTATCCCTTCTTCTTCCTCCTCCTCCACCTCCTCCTTCTCTTTCTCTTCCTCTGCTGTTTGGTGTTTTCAAACATCTGAGTACAGACATGTTCTGAGCTTTGGAGGACCCAAGGGCCCCAGATCCAGACAGAGCGAGAAAATAAAGAAACTCTACTGTGCCCCCGGTACAAAAGCTATCTAACCAGTATCACTGGGGAGAAACTCTTAAACATCACCAAACGTCTGGACAGACAGCGAGGATCAGAAGGCTGTTTGGTCTGTTGTTCACATAATCATACTGTCAGCTAATGGTACAGTCGGCATCTCACAGAGGAGCCACTATGATGGGAGTCAATGCATGTATAGCTAGTAGTAATGGAGAGGCAGTGTTTTATGAGGGAAAAACAGAGAATAAGAATATAGTGCTACACAGATTGCTGGCCCCAATATAGAGTGGTTGTTCCTTGTAGTTTTCCAGCACAAATGTGTCAGGAGCATGGACATGAAACATACCGTCACTGTTTCTTATCTCAATATGTCCCTGGGTGGAAAAGTGAGGCAACAGCTTACTGATGTCTTACAGCCTGCCTGACCATTAAAACATATTTCCATGCTGATGGATGTCAGATGTAGTCTTAGAAAAACCAATGCTTGCCCTTGATTCCTGAGCTCACTCCTAACTACGGATTTCAAAACTTATTCTTCACGCTTCACTAATGGAACAAGCAAATGTAGACCATTAACAAGTTATAGTAACAGAATAAAGAGGAAAACAAGAGTGTGGTCAGATGGAAGCACAGCGACGGTATCTCCCACACATCTTCCTGTCTGACCAAGTTCATAGGATGGTGGCTTGGAAGGACACTTGGTGGTTTTTATAAGTGAAAACTGTGAAAGATGTGAGTAAGTTTATCTGAAATGGAAACAGGAAATGAGTTACAGCTGTGATGAGAATGTGGCACAGCTGTCCGGAGCCAAAAATGGTTTAAGCGTTCTCCAGGAGAGCAAGAAAAAAAGAAGAAACGACTCGCCCTCAGAGACTGACAGGGCCCAAAAGTGCAAAGTGAGCAAATTTTATGCTGATATATATCGTAGTTTATCATTTCACGTGGGTGAAACTTGTAATTAAACCTGACTCAGATCACAGAGGTCAAAAAAACATTGACTGACATTTTTACTAAGATACAAAAACAATTCTGTAAGTAAGTATGAGGCCTTGAAATTGTGATTAAACCTGAATCAGATCACAGAAGTCAAAAAGAAATTATGGCTGCTACTATACTGTAAACTATTATAATCCTTTTCATTTCTTTTAGTATGCATGAGGCCTTGAAGGGCTGCTATCTCTAGTGACAGATTCCAGTTCCAATTTATGATCATGGGATTTATTCATTCACTGACAACGTTTATCATGTAGCTCTATTAAAAGTCATTCCCTTAAATTCAAGACACAGTGAAAACTGCAATCATCCTCTAAAACTCTTGGCATCAGTATACCAGTGTATTTGTCTTCACTTTTCACCCCTGGGCCCTTTAGGAAAGACTGTGGGAGATTGAAAGCCATGAAGCAACCAAAACTGCCTAGACCATACCAAAGGAAGATCCTTTGTTCCTCTTCCAAAACAGGCTCCAAACCTTTTTTTCTTTTTTTTTTTTCCCCATCTGGGACTCAGCCAAGGGAAGTAGAAGTATGGCTGCCCCTCTCCATGCTCTCGTCTAATATGTTCCATGCCTTCCAGTTGCTTACATCATCAATCTGGGAGATGGCTAAGTGTGATGGGGTGAACATAAACAGTGCTTGAATTATAGGCTAAAAGAGACACAGGTTGTATCTCAAACATAAGTTGGCGCCCTCATCCGTTTTTTCCCTGACAAAATGCTCATATGGTGAGATCCTAATCGCTGGCGGGTATCCTAAATGACTTTGCATGTGTTATGTACTTTAAAACCAGTGCAGGACAGGAAGAGAAGTGAAGAAAAATAATTTAATTTACAAAATCAAAATTCACCCTCATCATCAGCTTCAAGCAGCAAGCTTGTTATTGACAGCTTAGTGCCAGTCCTAATCATCTTCCTTTTAATGCTCGCTTAAAAATGCACACCCTCATGTCAAAACCTGAGTACACATTAACTCTCCCCAAATCGTCTACTTACTAAACATGTCACTAATGAATTATACATCTGACTTTTTCCTCGCACATATTTACATGGTGTTTCGGCAGAATTTTGTGTATTAGTTGTAAAGTATTTAATAAGTGTTTAAATATGTACGAGAGTCAACATCTTAGCCAGAGTCTGTACCGTACACTGGATGTTTACGCAATATCAAAACACTTTGAAATGCCTATCAAAATGAGTAAGACATATGGATGGTTTGTTTTTCACTTGCCAAAACAGAAAAGGGAGTATGTCCACTTGGGCCCCATCAGGTCAAATCATAAAGATCCATCACTGGCTTTGCACTCTGCTAAAACGCTAAGGAAACATATTGTAGATTTTAAGACCCTTTTTATTCAGCCAGACTGTGTACTAAAACTAATTGGATTTCTGTCAATGGAAAAATATATCCCTGGGACAGCTTTGAACTCAATAGCTCTGACTATCCAACTGCGCATGAGGGAGTGGGACCTTGCCACATGCCAAGCACCAGGGAGGAAAATTAAATCGGTGGTCAACATAAAATATTAAAATAGCATGGTATCGAATTTTTGAAAAATGATGTCAGGGCTGCTCATTATGGCTAGCAAGGCAGTGAATTAAGCTATATTTAGTGGGTGATAATTGAAATCATAGCTGTAGTCATTACCACTGACAACTTTCTAAATAATACCCAATAAATCCCCTCTTTTTAGCAAGGTCCCCATGACAGCTGGCAGTGCTGAAAAATATAAAGTACAGAAACAGAATCTCTTTTCCTTTCTTTCCCCTCTCCTTCCTCCCTACCCCCTCCTTTCTCTCTCTCTCTTTCTCACTCACTCTCTCTTAGAGCCAATAAAATGTCAGCTTTTATTCTCCTCCTCCAACGTGTTGGCTAGATGTCAGCAGGACCTTCTAAAGCTCTGCCACTGCAAGCTGAAGGCCTGTAAATCTCTATGTCAGTGGCACGCCATCCATCTTGGGATATACAATAAAAAATGTGACGCAGTCATAAAAGGAATGGCAACACTGCCCAGTATATATAATGTGAACAAAAGGAACATAAAGATGTTCCATTCCATTCACAAGACCAAACCACGCGATGGCTTTAGATCGAAGAAGAGAGAAGAGTGTGGAATGCTCTAGATGGTTCAACAGATGATTCTACTGCCATCAGTGAGCCTTTGTTTTCTTCGACACAGATAGTGATTTATTTTCTCATCTTATACAAAGAGTGAAGGAAGTATATAGCTCTAAGCATAGTGACTGGCTGCTTAAAGGGGTAGTCCACTCAAAAAGCACTCTGTCAATTAGTCTGAACAGCCACAATAAATCATTTCAGAACAACAAAAGTAAAAGTGATTCTCTAGTGATGAACCGAAGATGATTGTCTCATTAAAAACTGCAGGTTTCCTTGATTTTGTGGGGATTTTTTATGGAATTTTTTGCTCAGTGTTGAAATGAAGCATTATGAATATGGACAGACAGTATTCTTCTTGCTCTTCAATTCAAACTTTCATACATTAGGTGGCATACTTGTACCTAGGGGTGGGAGATATGGCAAAAATATCATATCATGATTAAAAAAAATAAAATCACAATCTCAGTTTTATCATGATTCTTTGCATTGATCTTTGAGACTAATTTGCATATCTTTTACCAGGTAACGTCATTACTTCCATTACCTCTTTCCACCATTTGCTACTGTTCTCGTCAAGAGTGTCTTTACTAAATGCTTGCCTTGAAGTTGTTTGCATTTCTTTAACACTACCTGTTGCCTCTGGTTGCTGGTTCCCCCCGATGACACACTGGACTCGGACCGATTTACCATAGTTTCGTATTGCTAGTGGCCGGTCAAAACAGAACGGTGAGTGCCCGGGAAGGCTGGCCCAAAATATGTCTATGGTACAGTGGCCCACCGGGAAAATGCCCAAAATCACAGATTATCAGTCCGAGCCTGGACGACAGCAGTAATACATTTGAACAAGGATGTAACAAGGGTTGTAACTGTCCCCAACAAGACCATCATAAGACGCTACAGCAGAGACAGGACGAAGACGCACGGTCAAAGGATGTGAAATACGCTGAGTCATTATTAATAATACTGTACTTAATTTTGAAAATCTATGAAGGTTTGAACTTTGAGAGTGTTTAAACAAGAGAGAAATGTGAGAAAATGTTAATGCCTGTCTGAGAAAAGTGTCTAAAGTGTGTGTGAGGGGTTTACAGTCTTAAAACATAGAGAAGAATTGTAAAAAATAAAGCTGACTCTACTTCGCGGATTTCACTTATTGCGGGGTATTTTTAGAATGTAACCCTCACAATAAACGAGGGACCACTGTAGACCATCAAAAGTCATCAAAAACAATGGTTATGCAATCAAGTACAAACTCTTGTACTTGTATCATGTGACTAAAACAGACATAAACAAAAACATGGAATGCCTAAAAGCATTGTTTTGGTCAGTACAATGTCACAGGTATTGATGTAAAAACATGATTTTTGATTATTATCAAGAAAGCCATGGAAAATGGATAGATATCAGCTCTTGAATTAAACTCTTATGAGCTATTTTTGTTGTTATTATTATATTTGTCCAAGCAAATGTACCTTTAGTTGTACCAGGCATTAAAATGAACAGGAAATTGAAGAAAACATAGGGTGGTCTCATACTTTTTACCATGACTGTGTTTACATGAGTTATGACATCACGTTGCCAGGAGATTGAACAGATTCGTAGTGTTGCCATTCAACAGTTAAACCGCGTCTTGTGCAAATTTTGTTAAATAATGTTGTTTGCACTTATTATGGAAGTGGAGTTCTTTATAGGAAGCAACTCTTCTGTTTCACTGTCAGCCACGACTCCTGCTACACAATGTACACTAACTTGATGTGTCTGTGTGTCAACATATAACTACATCCAGAGCCGTTGAATACTTCATGGCTCTGACTACATCATATTATAGACGATTTCATGATCTCTGCTTTATCGGATCATCAATACTTTCTAATCCTTCACGAGCTATTATCATCATATCACACATTCCTTCCTGTAACTTATTCACTTGCACAAAAGTCAGCCATGGAAAATTTTGACTGTAGCAAATAGCTGCTTGAACTACACAAATCCACTATATATCAGCTAACTAGGACTAAATTGCAGACAGCATTAAGCTGGTAAGGAATGCAGAGGATAAAGAGCATATTTTCTCCTGTAGATGGTGCAGACCAAAAACGGTGATAAAACAGAATGAAAGTTCAACTTAGAATTAACATACGACTAAAACATGTGTCTACAAATGGACTGTAATGTCACACTGTGACTACTGGATGTTTAAAAAGCAAATGTTTATCTTCACATCATTTTTAGCAAGAACAAAATAAGAAATGATCTGTACAAAATGTACAAATAGTTTTTTTCTTCTTGTTTTGCCCAAACATTCCAAAGTCATCTCTTACCATATGTCAACTTCTGCAATGATGAGGCCCACTTCCTTAATAAATACTAGGAAGTGGTTGAAGTTGTGCTTTTTTGTTCACTTTTCGTTCATGCTAATCCACTCATGACAGGGGATTTATTGGTGGAACATAAGTTGTGTGTGTTTCTTGACGTATAAAATAACCTTAATTTGTAAACGAAAACATCAGACTGAGGAACGCATCAGATAATGAAAGTCTTGAGTTTGTCCAGTAATAGTAAACTGGTGACTGAATGGATCAATTGATTCTTTTGTTTTAGGTAATAATATACAAAGGAGGAGGAATTCAGCAGATTTGTACAACAGACCCACAGTATGCAGTAAATGAAACAAAAACTTAAAGCAATGGACTATAACTGGATGAAAGTTTTAATGTGTATAATGTTGCAGTTTTCAGCCCTGTAGAAGCTAAAAATCCGGTCTGCAAAGGCAACAAATTTCAGCTGACTTACGGATAAAGAATGTACAAGTAATAAAAAGATTAGATTGTATTAGAATGTAAAGAATGCATGAGTAAATGTATCCTAACTACTCTCTCCATGGCCTCCATTTTAACTGTATACCCAATAAAAGAGGACACCGCTGCAGCATTTGCACAAAAGAAAAATCTGATATCATCTTAAATTGGAGAGATGGAGAAACAAGACAGCCAATCCATTAAAGATAACCAGCATAACTCCATGTCATCTCCCCACTTCCCCAGAAGTAGTACATCATTTAAAAACATATCCCAAAGAAAATTAAAAAGGTTGTTTTTTTTTGTTTTTTTTTTCCAGTTCCACAGAATCATACAAAATATATCAATGTCCCTGATGAATATGTTATTTCCTGCCAGACCATGTCCCTCTCATCTTTCTGGTTTAAATCTCTTCAGGCTCGTAGAGCTCTGCATCCTCCTTAATTTATGAGACACAGATCAGGTTATCCTCGAATATGGGCCTAAACAGGGCTGATAGATCGGATATGGAATATATTTCCTTAGCAGAAGCAAGTACGCCACTGCCATTACAACACACACACACACACAGTACGCGCCCAGTTAAGTGATTTGAGGACTTCATACTGCCAATGTTTCATATCCTCTCCTCCTAACTGACACTTTATCTGCATACCGGCATCTCTGCAGATTGAACACTTAGGCAAGACAATGACAGGCTCTCTTCCCGTTGTCACTTCTCATTCTAGGACCAGTCTAATGCCTCTTACTGGGCCTCTGCCAATAACAGACCCCTCCTACCCCCCCCCACCCTCTCTCTCTACCATCAAACAACCACATTCTACCTTGCTTGGATAGAAAAGGAGTACTTGATGTCTGTGACACTCATTTGTCAATTAGCAGGCCTCTTCCTGTGTTGACATACAGCAACTTGAAAGATAGAGTGCGGCCTGTGACGAATTAAGAAAGACAGATGAGTGAGGCATGAGCGGCAGAGTAATACTATAATGTTCTTTAGATATGAATATAAAATGACACAGCTGACAGGCTATACAAGGTTTTATTTCATTTCTCTGTGTACCAGGCCTCCCTACTTTGTCTTCTTTGTTCTCTTTTCATCAGACTACTTACATCTCATTTTGACAGCCGGGCGACATTTAGAGCACTTTCGTTTTAAAATGCGAGTTAGCATACTTGATTTGTCATTAAAATGCAAAACGCCTGCCATCACCAACATAGCCCAAGTGCACACAAGACCCCCTCAGACACACACAGTCATACATCTACAGTAAAAACACACACATACAAAAAGGTAGCAGAAGATCATGTCTGATGTTAGAGTCCACCCCTCTAACACCTTCTCCTTCTTAATAGCAGGATGAATTTCAGCTGAGAAGGATGATGTCAGGAGTTCACCTGCTACATAAAACTCGCAAGTATATCAAAAAGTAGTGTGTGCATACATTGATTTTCTAATCATATATTTAGAACTGGTGGATATTACCCCAGTTAGATTCACAGCCAAATGTGGAACAGGATAAAAGGCTTTCTTCATGGAGAAAGGTACTTTACTTAAATCTTTATTGACTTCACCATAACTCAGCCATGTCAATAATGATGGAAAGCTGTTTTAGATTGCCAATTTAAGGGGCTATATGCAGTATTGATATTCCAAACTCTCAACAGCAAGGGGAATTTGCATAACAACACACACTTATGACGACCAAATCCATCAATGAATCAATGCTACGTATCTGGGTCAATATATAATTGAGGGACTTTTTGAGTTCCTCTTACAGGGTAACATAGTTGACAGGTATATTTGACATTTTTGCTGTTTTTAGTCCTAAAATTAATATAACCATCACACCACATGGCATTTTTACAGAAAGATTACAATGGTACCTCTATTTACGAAATTAATCCGTTCCAGACCCGTCTTCGTATAATGAAAAATTCGTAAAATGAACCGCATTTTACATGTAAAA
>JAPTGZ010028545.1:0-19666 GCA_029814645.1 Fowleria isostigma
TTGGTGATTTTCTTTATTTTTGGTGATTTTTCTGTTTTTGGTAATTTTCCTTCCTCCTTTTGATGATTTTTTTTTGGTTTTTGGTGATTTTCTTCGTTTTTGGTGATTTTCTGTATTTTTTTTGCAATTTTCTTCATTTCTGATGATTTTCTTCATTGTTTTTGGTGATTTTTCTTCCTTATTTTCAGTGACTTTCTTTGATTTTTGGTGATTTTCTTCGTTTTAATTATCTTCTTTATTTTTAGCAATTTTCTTTGTTTTTGGTAATTTTGGTCCTTGTTTGTGGTGATTTTCCCCTTTGTTTTCTGTAATTTTCCTTCTTTTGATGATTTTCTTTGTTTTTGGTGATTTTCTTGATCATTTTTGGTGATTTTCTTCCTTGTTTTTGGTGATTTTCTTCCTCGTTTTTAGTGATTTTCTTCTTTATTTGTTGAAATTTTTTTCTTTGTTTTTGGTAATTTTCTTCATTGTGTTTAGTGATTTTCTTTTTTTCATGATTTTCTGTGTTTTTAGCAAATTTTTTTTGTTTGCGGTAATTTTTTTGTTTGTAGTGATTTTCTTCAGTTTTGGTGATTTTCCTCTTTGGTAATTTTTATTCTTCCTTTTGATGATTTTCTTCTTTGTTTTTGGTGATTTTCTTCCTCGTTTTTAGTGATTTTCTTTATTTCTTGCAATTTTCGTTTTTGGTAATTTTCTTCCTTGTTTGTGGTGATTTTCTTCCTTGTTTTTGGTGATTTTCTTCCTTGTTTTTAGTGATTTTATTTTTTACAATTTTCCTTCTTTGTTTTTGGTAATTTTCTTCATTGTTTTCAGTAATTTTCTTCTTTTCTTTTCATAATTTTCTTCGTTTTTAGCAATTTTCTTTGTTTTTGGTAATTTTCTTCCTTATTTGTGGTGATTTTCTTCATTTTTGGCAATTTTCTTCTTTGTTTTTGGTAATTTTTTGTCTTCCTTTTGATGATTTTCTTTGTTTTTGATGATTTTCTTTGTTTTTGGTGATTTTCTTTTTTTTTGGTAATTTTCTTTTTTTGCAATTTTCTTCTTTGTAGTGATTTTCTTCATTGTTTTCAGTGATTTTCTTTGTTTTTTGTGATTTCTTTGTTTTTGGCAATTTTCTTCTTTGTTTTGGTAATTTTCTTTCTCCATTTGGTGATTTTCTTTTTGTTTGTGATGATTTTCTTTGTTTTTGGTAATTTTCCTTTTTGTTTTGGTGATTTTCATTCCTACTTTCGATGATTTTCTTCTTTATTCTTGGTAACTTTCTTTTTGGTGATTTTCTTTGTTTTCAGTGATTTTTTTTCTGTGTTTTTGTGATTTTCTTTTGTTCGTTGCTCATTTTTCAAAATTGTTACTAGTGACTCACTGCACATGCAGGGGCGTGGTCTGCTTCAGTAAATTGAACGATATTAATTGGTGGATGGCTACGTGCAGTGTGTGTGTGTCAGGTACTTTTGAAATTAAACGAAAACACGTCCAGTTAATTTGCCTCCTATGTCACAGGACCTGTGATGTGACTATTGCACCACGTACATTACGATGACAATGCTCAAATGATATATTGTGCAGCTCTAGTCTTTGTGTGTGTGTGTGTGTGTGTGTGTATGTGTGTGCTATAGATCAGCTGATCAATACTGTTAGTGTGGAGACACAGCAGCAGCAGCTTCAGCTCTCAATCACACAGATAAAATCTCCTTTTCAGACCCGGGGGGATCTCTGTGCACTATTCTCTGCTCTTTGAGATTAATTCTCCTGAAATGAACTCGGAGGATTCGACCACGGCGTCCAGTTCAGCCGAGTCGTGGTCGGACGGCGGCCTCAGGGAGATGGTGACCAAGGCACTGAGGGAGGAGGCGTCGCTGCCCATCGATCTGAACTCACTCAGCTTTGAACCAGGTGAATGGGCCCTTCTGTCACACATGCCTTCACTACAGATGGTACCGCACTGGTCTACAGGTTAACCCTTAAACACCCACTAGCACTGATGGACCGACTCACTGCTCTACAGCCTGAGTTAACCCTTAAAGACCCTCGAATACTCACAAATGACTGGGTTTTGTCTTTACTAAAGGATTTATTTCCATTTATTATGAGACTATCCTCTGTATTTTGTATTTTTCAGTGTAATCATCTATTTTCCTCTATTTAATTCACTGATCATGTCGATACTGATTAAAACATCACTTTACAGACGTTTGTACTCAAACTAAAGGCATTTCAATCCAAATACTAGTATGTTAGAGGACTTTAAAATTATTTTACTCTACTTTTAACTAGGGCTGGGCACATTAACACATTCAATTAAATTATGCTGACAAATAATTTATCACTGTTAATGCAGTTTTATTACAACTCAAATGTGAAAAATGCTACTTTTGCATTAACTATTAAATGCTGCATATAATTTTGCGGTTAATTGCAATTAATTACAGAAATCCATGCAATTAATCGTAATTAGGGATTTCAATTTCTACCCAGCACTACTTTTAACCTTTGGTAAGTGATTTATAAACAAGTATTATAGTATTTTCATCTGTATTTGCACTTTTTCAGTATAAATTCTGTATTTTTCTATATTTAATTCACTAACCATGTAGATGTTCATTAAAACTCAGAATAAATTCAAAGGTTATTATATAAAAATAGGCAAAACTGAAGAAAAAGGGTCTTTCAGTAAAATCTCTCATTAACTGAACATAAACCTAGTGTGTCCATCCACTGTCATTGATCCAACGGCATGGGTTTTACTGGTGAATCAATTTTGTAGAAGATGACAGTGTTTCCATGGTAACTACGGAGAGTCTGAATATCCAAATGAATTATAATTGATAGCCATGAACGGATGACTAATTGTATTTTACACCAATTATTTACATGTATTGATTGGATTTGTGGATCAACAGGTATTAACCCGTTACGATCAGTAGATGGTTCTGGATGTTTGGGTCTTTAAGGGTTAATGAAGCACAGTCGTTCAGGAATAACCACCAGCGTTTGATCCAACTGCACTTGATGAACTGTATTTTGGTGTCTTTTTCCGACAGAATCCGTCCTCCCACCAGCACTGACATCAACCTCTTCAGCTGAACTAGTAAATGAGGTAAGAGGATGTACTCAGTGTGTGAGCTGTGATATTTACTCATATCTACGTGTTGAGTCACAGTTCAACACTAACACTGAAACCAAAACCATGTCAATAACACTCCACAGATACTGGCTGATGCACATCCACGATAGATGATTAGGAATCAGAACCAATGGACACTGTCCTGGAACTCAAAGACTCTCCACAGCAGCATATGTGCATTAACCCTTTATGGACTATCATTACAACAGGCCAAGAGTTCTGCAAACAAAAAATGTCTTTTTTGACAAATATTTAATACCATTTTTTTTTCAAGAAGAGCTTTCAATATTTGTCCATTAATTATCACTATTATATGTAATACATGCTTGAAACAGTGTGTTATGGTAAAAAAAGAAAAAATTGCAAAATAATGAAAGTCAGTATTTGATACTCATTTACACTAGAAAACCACTGTCAAATGAATACTATCTGTAGATACAGTACAGATAGTATTCATTAGAAGTGGATTTCTTTATAAAAACTGACAATTTTGAAGTGTTTTGAAGCTGATGTTCCTATTAATCTGAGTTAAACATGATGGTAGGTTGTTCCAGGTTAGGGTTCTAAGGTCAAGGTAACATTATATACAACATAAAGACATGTCCTGTATCGGGAGTGGAAGAATACTAGGCTTAAGATAAGATAAGATACAATTAGGTTAAGATAAGATATAATAAGATAAGGTAAGACTAAATTAGATAATTAAGATAAGGTAAAATTAGATAGGATATGATAAGATAAAGTATGATAAGCTAAGGTAAGATTAGATAAGATATGATAAAGTAGAATTAGGTTAAGATGAGATATAATAAGGTAAGATTATGTAAGATATGATAAGGTAAGGTAAGGTTAAGAGTTTTCTTCGGATGCGTTTTTCTCTTAAATGAACCAGACCAGTGGAAGCTGGATTTTTTCATCTCCTGTTTTGCAGCATTAGACCTTGTAATATGTAGAGGAATAGTCACATGTTCTAACAACAGAGATGAAAAAATAATAATAATGTTATTATTTGAGGTGACCATGAAAGTGTTCCATCTATCTAAACACCCACTAAAAAGGTATGTCTGCTGGTCTTGGTTACGTCATTAAAAATACATTTTCTCTGTTAAATGAAGTGAGGCTTATCTACAGGTTGACTTGATAAAACATGGTTTTATTCCTGATGCATGTGAAAAGATAAAAATGAGGAAAGCAACATCAAACATTTAACCAATGCTCTTATTTATGTCAGAAAGTAATAACTGGATATATCAGACTTAACTTCCAACATCTCCTCAGTAATTTATGTCCAGTTGTTGTATTATCCTTTACATTTAGCATTAAAAGCAGATATTTCCATACATTTCATTTCCTGACCCTGGAAATATTCATAAATGTTCGCAGCCATTGAATCAAAAAAGTGAGTTTTCTTAGGTTATTATATCGAAAGAGAGAAAAATGAAGCAAACTGAAGCCCAAAATGATTCATACCCCTGTCAAATACAAGGAATTTCTTATCTTTTCAGTTACAAATTAGTATTTCAACCCAGATTTGATACAAATAGAGC
Source organism: Fowleria isostigma (assembly GCA_029814645.1). NCBI lineage: Eukaryota > Metazoa > Chordata > Actinopteri > Kurtiformes > Apogonidae > Fowleria > Fowleria isostigma. Next base: position 4,672 of record JAPTGZ010028545.1, read on the forward strand.
ATGAAGGAAAGTCTGGAGCCATGACCAATTTATTTAAGTAAAGTTACACTCTTTAAGGTGTTTATTTAAATACTGAACAAAAATCACCACGTCAAAAAGTATTCATACGCCACTGATCTCAAGACAAATATCCATAGGATGTTTAAATAAACACCTTTAACTGTGTAACTTTACTTAAATAAACTGGTCATGGCTTCAGACTTTCCTTCATGTCCTATTTATGTAAAATCTGAGTTGAAATACTAATCTGTAACTGAAAAAATAAGAAATTCCTTGTATTTGAGATTAGATTACATTAGATTAGATAACATAAGAATAGATTAGATTATAATAAGTAAGATTAGATAAGATACGATAAGCTAAGGTAAGATTAGATAAGATAAAATAAGATATAATATGATGTGATATATGATAAGATAAAGTAAGATGGAAAGTTAAGATTAGATAAGATAAAATTAGATAAAATAAGATATGATAAAGTAAGATTAGATAAGATAAAGAAGATATAACATGATATGATGTATGATAATATAAAGTAGAAAGGTAAAGTAAGATTAGATAAGATATGATAAGGTAAGGTCAGATAAGACAAGATTAGATAAAATAAGATATTAAATAATAAGATAAGATAAGATAAGATAAGATAAGATAAGATAAGATAAGATAAGATAAGATAAGATAAGGTAGGAATAGATAAGATTAGATATGATAAGATTAGATAAGAAATGAAAATCACCGTGTCCAGAATTCCTCATACCCCACTGATCACGACAAATATCCATAGGATGTTTAAATAAAAACAACAAACACCTTAAACAGTGTAACTTTACTTAAATAAATTGTTCATGGTTCCAGACTTTTCTCCATGTCCTATTTATATCATATCTGAGTTGAAATACTAATCTGTAACTCAAAAAAATTAGTAATTCCTCATATTTGACAGTTGTATGAATAGCTTTGGGCTGAAGTGCCTGTACCTCACATTCCATTTTATATATGTGTGTATATATTTGCATTTATATGTATATATATATTGTTTTCTCCTGTTTTTGATTTTTGTTCCTATGTTTAAGTGTAAGTTTGCACTTTACAAACTCTGTTACATTTGTCCACTTAAAAAAATAAGAAATCCCTAATATTTGGCAGGGGTATCAATAATTTTGGGCCTAAGTGTATATTATGAACTTTATCGAACACCATGCGTTTCACTGTCGGATGAATGATGCAGAATGTGACGCGTCTCTACGTTGACCACAGAGTTTGTGAAAGTGCAGCCGCTGAGAAACCTGTTTAGAAACTGCATTATAGCTGAATTATTGAAGTGGCGTGATAGGATTAGTGGTGGAGAAGTGGTTCCAGATTGTGGAGCTGTGGCTGCTTTCAGACGCTGCCGGCGGCGGCGGTGGGGGGGGGGGGGCCGGCCCCCCCCCCCCACACAGATGAAACCTCTCATGTGTCCTGTTTGATTCTCTCAACTCCTCTTCTGAATGTTGTGAACCCACACATTTCTAGTTTCCTTTTAGTTTCATTATTCACACCAGGACTCCAACAGAGCAGGAACACTCAGATGGCACTTCCTTGATCATGATTTATCTGAGTAGATCATGAGTCTCAAACTCGTTTTAGTTCAGGAGCCATATTCAGCCAAAATCAGTCTGAAGTGGGCCGGACCAGGAAGATAATAACATAATTATATATAAATAATGTCAACTCTAAACTTTCGTGACATAATGATAATGTTTATAACTACAGCCTATCCTTTAAATCAATGTGAATAACATAAAATACCTAACATTTCTGAAGAAAAATAAGTGTAATTCCTCATGTGTTTGCATTAATCCAAGTCAGACTATTGTTGGTCAGACTGACTTTTGACTTACTCAAAAAACTTTGACAAAAAATGTGTCCCAGAGTGTTGGAAATGGACAAAACATAATATTACTAAAATGTGCAACCCGGTCTATAAAGATGTGCTATTATCTGGATTCACATTCCAATGCATGTATTTCGTTAAAGTTGCAAAAAAACTGGTCAAATTTGTCTATCCGAAATGAATGGGACCATTACCACTACTGCTTTGCTGTACTTTCACCTAGAAACGTCATTTAAATTTTAAAACACAGATATGTTTGTCCTCTGGTCAGGAATGTGTTTGGTTTGAGGATGAGGTTTACGGTTTTGGATAGGTGACTCAGCTAGAGTGGAGGAGCAGCACAATTCACCTAAAAATTTTCTGAACAATCCACCCTCCCGACAGAATAGTAGGCAACTGATTTTTCCTAAAATGTAGCCACAGTTTCTGGGATCCATACAAACCCAAGTTTGAAGATGTAGCTTTTTTAAAAGTGAAATGGCAGTCAGGAGCTTAGGCGGAAATCCCTTCATTTCTTCCATAAGAGCCAATGAAAATTTTTCCTCCTGGAGAAAAGATGTTTTGAACACTGCTGTAGCTCGGCCATTTTTCACAACACGGGCAAAAAAAATAGAGTCCATCTTTGGTACTATTTTTTGCTTTTACATCACATCTAGTCACAGGTCCACCGATCCAGCAAGAGGCAAACACATGGGTTCCACTTCCTTCAGGAAATGTAGTTAAGTCTAGTTGGACTAATGTCCTGCCTCAGGTTTTCTTGTACACATGTGTATTATAACTTACTTATCCACTTACAGTGGCTCTATAAACACACAAAACATTAATAACAGACAGAATATTGGTACAATTACACTCATTTATAATAAGACATTTCAGGTTGTTTATATTTATTCAGGTTATTTACATTTTTTGTGAAAGGATCATTTATTTTAGTGTAAATACGGTAAAATTACATGAAAATATTTACATTTAGACCGAAGACAAAATTTGGAGTTGTGAGTATTTATAGGTTATGATAATATTTTTCTTGGTCTGTATGTGGAACCTGAACTAAAATGTTTGTGAATATCTTTATATGTAATTTTTGCATTTCACAAATTCATCCTTTGGAGGGCCGAATTTGGCCCCCAGGTCAGATGTTTGAGCCCCCTGGAGTAGATACTTACATCCAACTGAATGCTTTACTCCTTTAGAGACACCATTGTTGAAAACCCTGAACCTCGACTATGAAACAGCTTAATAACATCCTTCATTATCTCCTCTATTCCTTTCTTCTTTCTTTTTTTTTTTTTTTTTTACCTTTTTTTGATTGTTGTTTTGATTTTATTTTATTTTTTACAATACAAACATAAATGACATCTGGGATACATTGACCACAAAGAGATAAATAAAAATAGTGACTAACAATTTGTTATAGTCATGTGACAATGAAGTGAAAATTGTCACTTTTTCTCATTTATCTTGACTCTACTCTTCTTCAGTCCTTAATCTGTGGGTTAGTCTCCATATCAAATATTCCATTCACAGTTTGTAGCCAATCGTTAATTGTAGGTGGTTCTAATCTGCACCATTTTTTGGTAAAAGCCTTTTTACAGGCTGCTAATAGTATTTTTAACAAATATCTATCATTTTTAATTACGTGAAACTTTGGAACAGTCTGGTTATCCAACACGCAGTGCCCAAATATTCACCGATTTAAACTGTTCTATAAACATACGGTCTGGTCTCAGTATAAAGACAGAGGGTCTTGACACTTATGTTACATCAATATTCTTCTTCAATGTCTTTTTATGTTGATGTGTATTGTTCCTCATCTAGTCGATAAGTGTTATCCTTTACCTTCCGGTATAGTTCTTACCATTGTTGTTATGTGCTGTTTTGAAGTTTGTAGACAGGGGAAAGTATTGAAATTTCATTATGTTTAGTAATTGATGAGAAATGGGGGGTGAGATTAAATATGTTTTTCTTCTTCCCACTCCTTTTCGAGCCTAAATGAATGAATTTAATTTATTGAACATGTATTCTGTTGAATGTCTTTGCATTATCAGATACTGCTGTTTGCAGGTCATTTGTGTCACTTACTCACTTGTTCAAAATAAATAAAGAAGATGATGATGATGATAATTAGGGCTGTATGATATTGGAAAAAACTGACATTGTGATTTTTTTTAACCCTGTCATATATATTGCGATGCGAAAAAATACACAGGAGATTACAACAGCTGTGAGGTGCTGATGTAAATGGTCAAACAAATCTTTGTTTTTGGTGATTTTCTTTTGTTTGCTCATTTTTCAATGCTGTTACCAGTGATTCAATTCAAACTGAGTAAGAATGTTTGTGATTGGTGGATGGCTGTTTGCGGTGTGTGTCAGGTACCCTTGAAATTAGATGAGAACATGTTGAGTCCATGTGCCTCCGACATTAAAGCATTTGCGATAGAGCTGCACAATATATTGCTTGAGCATCGTCATCGCAATGTACATGTGCGCAATAGACATATCATAGATCATGCAATGTAGGAGGGAAATGGACTCAAAGTGTCCTCATCTAATTTCAAGGGTGCCTGACACACACAGTTGCTGGTAACAACATTGAAAAATGAGCAATGAACAAGAGAAAATCACCAAAAATGAAGAAGAAGAAAATAAAGAAATTCACTGAAAACAAGGAAGAAAATCACCAAAAACAAAGAAAATCAGAGAAAGCGAAGAAGAAAATCGGAAAAATCAAAGGAAAAAATCAGAGAAAACAAAGAAAATCAGAGAAAACAAAGAACATCACTGAAGGCAAAGAAGAAAATCACTGAAAACGAAGAAGGAAATCACGATATATACTGCAGGGTTAAAAAATGTGCAATATCAGTTTTTTCCAATATCTTGCAGCCCTAATCTGCAATGTGACTATTGTGCACATGTATATCGCGATGACGATGTTCAAACAATATATTGTGCAGCTCTAATGATGATGATGATTATTATCAATAAAACATCCCAGACACATCACCAAACATGTTTTAGGAATTGCGTAACCCAATATCTAAACAATTGCTGAATAGACATTATCCCAAAATAATACAAGTTTAGGACATAACCAGAAGACGTGTATGATTTACACTGACATCGCCACATTCTCTCCATCAAGGTTGAACTCTGGATACAGATTTAGTTGTAATTTTAGGAGTTATGAAGAATCTAATCATCTCCTCTATTCCTTTCATCACAGCCCAGCGAACCCGACTCACACAACGAGTTCAAGGTTGTCACCGAGGAGCCCGAGGTGGATAAACCCCGGCTGGTGGTCCCTCTCACCCCCCTGGAGAAAGAGAATGCCCTGGTGACCCTACTGGATCCCACTGCAGTCCCGGGTGACGACGATGATGGGATGGCGGCGGTGAGTGCTGAGATGGGGGAGGGCGGCGATCAGCCTCCGGCCCCAGAAGACATTACTGATGAGTCAGAGGCAATTTCTGAGAGTCAGCCTGAGCCGTCAAATCAAGACGAGGAGGAAGAAGAATTACTGATCTTTTCACATAAGATTGAAACCATTCATCATAGTGAAACGGGAGAACTTGTGAGAGACTACATCCTGACACCTCCCACGATAATCGAGCTGGAGACAGATGCTCCATACATCAGTCTGTCTCCGAACCTGTTACCTGAGGAAGACCTGACCCCTGTCGACAGGGACGATACTAGTTTGGATATTGTTGAGCTGATACCGACCACACAGACGGTGTTAACACCTGTAGAGGAGGAGTTCATAACGCCGTCAGAGATCACGGGCCAGCCGCCCACTCAGCCAATCATAGTCCTCAAAGAAGATGAAGCAGTGAATGCCCTCCCAGATGAGGAGGAGGAGGTCCATCTGGGACTCCCTGAGGTTCATGACCCTGGGGTAGATGAAATGTCAGACCCAGAAGCTGAAGGTGAGCCTCTAGAGCCTGACCTACCTGAGATTATGGAGCCAACACCTGAGCAAATTGAGGTTTTTGTACCAGAAGTACCTGATAAAGTAGTTGAAGAAAGTAAAGAGGAGGAGCCAGAAGAAAAAGAGGAGGAGCTTGAAGTAGTTGAAGTTTCTGAACTGCCTTTGCCACCAGAATCAGAGCCAGAACTGAGCAAAGTTGAGGTTTTGAAGGAAATGGAGGCAGCTTTGGAACCAAAAGAAGGAATAGTTGCTCCTACGAAAGAGGTCGAAGAGACTGAAGAACTGGATCATGGTGTATTTGAGGTGTTGTATCCATCACCAGAGACTGACAGAAAGATTTTTGAGGGTTCTGAAGTAGTTCCAGAGGAAGATGGAGGTTTGGTCATTTCAGAAGTTTCTCCTGAACCAGAGGAAGGTGGGGTTTTGGTGGAAGTTTCAGAAGAAGAGAAAGTAGTTGAACCTGCTGGATCTGAAGAAGCAGAGGAAGTTGAGGACATGATCGAGGTAAAGCCAGTAGAAGAAGAGACGGTTATAGTACCAAAACATGAGGATGAAGATGTAGAATCACAAAAGGAAAGGGAGGCAAAGATACCCAAACCAGAAGTAATTCAGGTTGTATCTCCTTCAGAAGAGGAGGGTGTTGTTGACACAGTGGACCCAGAACCAGAAGTGCCAGAACCTGAAGTGCCAGAAGCTAGAGGCGAGGTAGATGAAGATTTAAAAGCAGAAGCAGACCAAGAGGTAGAGGTCGTAGAGGTCGAGGCATTACCTCCAGAACTAAAACCAGAGCCAGGAACTCCAGTACTTGAAGTGATGGAAGCTGAGACTGAAGTAGTGGAAATTCCAGAAGCAGAGCAAGATCTGGACAAGGATGCAGAACCAGGTGAAGTGGTAGAGATTGTAGAACCAGAACCAGAAACACCGATGCCTGAAGTGACAAAAACTGGAGTTGAGGTTGTTCCAGATGCAGAAGTGGAGCAGGACCTGGGTAAAGATTTAGAACCCAGTGAAGTTGTTGAAGTTGTAGAGGTGTCACCAGAACCAGTGGAAGATGTACAGGAAGAGGTAGTGATACTCCCAATGCCAGAGGAGCAACCAGTGGACATCTTAGAACCAGAACCTCCTTCAAAACCGGAGGACATTTTGGAACAACATTTTCCACAAGAACCAGAGGAAGATGTTGCTGAGGATGTTAAGCCAGAAGTAGTGGTGGTTCGAGAACCCAAAGAACCTGTGGACATTTCAGAACCAGAACTTCCATCAAAACCAAAAGAGGAAGTAGTGGCGGTTCTTGAACCTGAGGAAGAACTTGTGGACATTTCAGAACCTCCATCAAATCCAACAGAGGAAGTAGTTGTGGATGTTAAACCAGAAGGAGAAGTAGGACCCGAGGAAGAACTTGTAGACATTTCAGAACCAGAGCTTACACCAAAATCAGAAGAGGAAGTAGTTGAAGATGTTATACCAGAAGGAGGAGTAGTGGTGGTTCTGGAACCCGAGGAAGAACCTGTGGACATTTCAGAACCAGAGCTTACACCAAAACCAGAAGAGGAAGTAGTTGATGTTATACCAGAAGGAGGAGTAGTGGTGGTTCTGGAACCCGAGGAAGAACCTGTGGACATTTCAGAACCAGAACTACCATCAGAACCAAAAGAGGAAGTAGTGGTTTCACTGCCAGAGGAGGAACCTGTGGACATTTCAGAACCAGAACTTCCATCAGAACCAAAAGAGGAAGTAGTTGTGGTCCTAGGACCTGAAGAAAAACCTGTGGACATTTCAGAACCAGAACTCTCATCAGAACCAAAAGAGGAAGTAATTGAAGATGTTAAACCAGAAGGAGATGTAGTGGTGGTTCTAGAATCTGAGGAAGAACCTGTGGACATTTCAGAACCAGAACTTCCATCAGAACCAAAAGAGGAAGTGGTGGTTCCACTGTCAGAGGAGGAACCTGTGGACATTTCAGAACCATACCTCCCATCAGAACCAAAAGAGGAAGTAGTTGCGGATTTTAAACCAGAAGGAGAAGTAGTGGTTCCACTACCAGAGGAGGAACCTGTGGACATTTCAGAACCAGAACATCCCTCAGAACCAGAGGATTCAGTGAGTAAACCTGAACTAGAAACAGACAAAGGTGTGGTTGAAGTTTTATCACCAGCAAAAGATCTACCAGGGACTTCAGAACCAGAACCAGTGCAAGGGGAAGATCTACAAGTTGCTGTCTCAGAATCTACACCAGAGGAAACAGCTGAGCCAGAACCAGAGGAAGATGTGACAGAACCACCAGCAGAATCCATTAAAATCCTTCACCCTCTGGATGGAAGGGACACCCTGTACTTTGAAGAAGACACTCTTCAGGTGGTTGAAGAGTCAGACTTTCTTCAACCCATTGGACCGGACCTGCACCGCCCATTTGAAGACAACCTCCCCGCTGTACCAATAGACATCCAGCATCCTCCAGAGGAACCCATCCAGGAGAAGCCCGTCATCAATGACCTGATGTCAGAGGACGGTGATGGCGTGGACGTACCAGAAGAAGGTGATGCTGGAACTGACACTGTGTCAGAAACCGCTCCTGGTGAACTGGAGGTGGAAACCATGTCTGGTGTTACAGGTGAGGAAAAACTAGGAGATGAGATGTGATTGGAAGTATTAGATCATGTTAATGGAACATCCTCTGACACGTTAATGGTGTGTTTTATGCAGGTAGGTCATAAATGTGTGAAATGAAGCAGACATCAAACACCATTAATTAATTTTCCAGCGCAAGAAGTTATTGAGACGCATATGGCGCCAAAGGGAACATATGTCCTGATAATCAAACAGACTTTATGGATTATATGAAGGATATGAACTCATTACAAAAGAGTGGATTCAATCTCAAAACTAGACCTTAGTTTGGAAACTTTTCAAGTTTGTCAAGTTAAATCAACACATAGTTTTAGTTGGTGGTGTTAATAAAACAAATACCCTGATCCATCACTGGAAATACATTCACTTCACATCTTTGCAATCCCATACATTGGCATCTTTGGCACAACTTCACAGATCTTTAATCTAAACACTTTGAGAATTATTTTAGGTCATTTTTTCATATTTCAAAGTAGAGGTGTGAAAAAATATCGATACAGCAATATGTCACAATACTTTGACCTCCAATATAATATCAATATTTCAACCCTTACTATCGATTTTTTTGGAAAAACAAAAATAATAAGGTCTTTGCAACATTAGTTAAATTCACAGTAGTGTAAGTGACAAACTTGATGCATTTTATGTTTAATGCACTTTAAGAGATGCACTTTATGTTAAGTGTATTATTGTATGTAACACTACATTTGACTAATTATTTCAAAAACAATAAAATGGAAAAGTTGTTTCCAATCAATAGTTTTTTTTTATCAAAGTTTTTTTTATTGAATTTTTACATTGCATCAATCACAACTTTATAGTTGAATGTACATAAAATATAACATGGTTATACAACCCTACTCCAACAGAGTCCCAACCCCAATGCACCCCCCATTCCAACAAAAAAAAATAAAAATACATGTATACATCTATAGCATCACCTTACATCACCTTAGTTACAGTGAAAAATTGTTTGTATCCATCTTTCTGATATATGATAAAACAGGCTGCCACATTATATAGAATTTATCAGCATTGCCTCTTGTGGTATATCTGATTTTCTCTAATGTCAGATAATTCATCAGGTCTTTAATCCAGAAGTTGAATGTCGGTGGGTTTTTATCTTTCCATTTAAGTAGAATGAGCCTTCGAGCTATTAAAGTTGTAAAGGCAATGATGTTCTTACAATTCAATCAAATAGTTTTGACCTCATTTGTCCTTTCAATTTTGTAAAGTATTATGTGATTTACATTTACATCATATCTATTTTTTCTTAGTTAGCTGTGTAGAATATTGCAATATATCACAATATTGTGATATCATAATATGTTGTGATAATATTGTATCATGATCCAAGTATTGTGATGCGTATCGTTTCGTGAGGTTCATGCCAATACTCACCCCTATTTCAAAGTTGAAATACTACATATAGACACTTAAACTAGAGCCTCTGAATAATTTCTTGGTGATTTCTACTTGATTTGACCTATAATTTAGCATTTTTCAGTGTAGTTTTTATGTTTCTTGTATTTCAGTAACGGGGTTTAAGATGGCTTAAGTGCTTTCTCTCTTTTTTTATATGCTTTATTTTCTTTGTTTTATCAACAGACATTACAACACAGAAATTTGTAGTCACAAAATATTTAAGACAGACAGTAGTAATTATGTTTTGTTTTGTTTTGTTTGTAGTCGAGTCATTTTTTCCAGCGCTTAATGAAGACATGTCTCTTGATCTTTAGGTAATTAGTCAATCTTTCCAGAGAGTTAATTTCCTCTATTGTATCAAGCAACTGATTCTCACAGGGTGCATCCAGTTGGAGCCAGTTCATTGTAGTGGTTTTTTAGAAGCAACTTAAAGAATTTTAAAGAGGCATTTATCTTCTTTCTTTACTACATCATCAGGTATCAGTCCCAGCAAAAAAAACCATATTGGGGTCGTTAGGAATTGTGTATGTCATAATACCCTCGATTATTTCAAAAAGCCTTTCCCAGAAAGACTTCAATTTTGTACATGTCCAGAAAATGTGAGAGTGTGGTGTGTCCACACTGTCTCCAACAATATTGTTGATTTCTCGTTACTTTAGTGGTAATATGTGGTGTCAGATAGAATCTAATCAGGCTTTTCCACTCAGAGTTCCTCCATCTTTTAGAGGTAATCAATGTTTGTTGTGTGTTGCACATTGAAAACCAATCACTATCTGACCAGACAATGCTCAGCTTCTCTTCCCATTTGGATTTAACATATAAAGTGTTGTTTCCATGTCGCAGCCCTTTATATAATTTAGAAACAATTTTACTTGGCAGACCTTTCTAGGCATCTGTCAAAATTTTTATTAAATCAGCCCCAAAACTTGAAATTCCTTTTCTTATTTCCATTTTGTAAAAGTGTTGCACTTGTAATATCGAAACAAATCTGTATTTTCCAGATTGAATTGTGTTTTTATCTTTTCAAATTACTTAAAAAGCTTTCTCTCTTTTTTTTAAGGTTTTTATTTTTTTATGCTGTTTACAACCACTATCCTTAAGATGGAACACTCATTTAATCCTCACATAAATGTATTCACAGTCTGAGGTTTTGGAGCATCCTCCCATAAGAAACTGCTATATTTATAGATGGAAATGTGTAGGTTTTCACATAATTTTGGATTGTTCATGTCACCACATGTGTACAAACATCTGGAAACTGAAGTGAATAAACTTCAAAAACGTAGACATAAGTGTGGAAGACCTGCAGAAGCTTTAGATGTGGTAAAAATCATTTAGACAGCTGATGTGCTGCAGAAGGGAAAACCCTGACTTAATAAAATCATCTTCTCAGCTCTAGTTCTAGCCCTAGATTTCGTTAACCTTAGTAACCCCACCGTGAAGGAATGGCATGTACAGTTGAATCAGCAGATTGGTTTGAGTAATCTATGGAAATCCTTTGTGTGGACTCATTCTAATTCAGCTTCTTTTCTTGACATTTTAAAGAGGCCACAGCTCCAGAGAGGGACGACCGACCCAAGGCCACAGAAGACGGAGACGACTTGTCAGAGGAAACACCAGAAAGTGACTCATCCCCTGAAAAAGACGTCAGTGTAACAGTCGGACCAGTTTACGATTTCTTCCCTACGCCTCTGCCAACTTCGTTCGACGTGTCCGAAGTGTCTTCAGCCGGTCCGACCATAGACACTGGACTGTTCGAGGTGGCAGAGGAACCTGGTCCTGGTTCTTTGGAGGATGAGATGGAGACAGAACCGTCTGTCATCATCATCGATGAAGATTTAGATGAGACAGTGGAGGGCGGAGCTCCGAGCCAGACTAACCCACCGTTTACAGCTGAAGATGTCATCGCAGGAGGAGTACAGGACCTGGCGGTGGAGCTGGACCACACCGATGTGGTGCCAACGGAAGCAACCGAGTCGCTGGTGGAGGAAGGGAGTGGCCTTCAGACGGCGGTCGAGGAAACAACCACTGGCATCAGCATCACGGCCCCGCCCCCGCTGAAGTACGTGACCACGCCCTACATGACCACGGCGGCCCAGGGCAGGGAGCTGGTGGTGTTCTTCAGTCTGCGCGTCACCAACATAAACTTCTCAGATGACCTTTTCAACAAGACGTCGTCGGAGTACAGGACCTTGGAGAACACCTTCATGGACGTGGTGAGTACTGGAAACACTCTGACCTGTATCTGCATCCACCATGTTGTCCAGGTCTACAGTCTTCTGGGTAGCAGAATTACTATTGCAACAACACATCATCAGTAAAGTAAAACTAACCTGTCTCAAGATGGTCTAATCTCAACGTTTATCTACAGAGCTATGTATATATGTATGTATATATGTCTATGTATGTATGGCTATATATAAGCTGGCTACAGAACCCACCACGTTCTCCACAGGTCTGTCTGTTACTTTTAGAATTATGTTCAGTATGCATGTAGTCCATTTAAAGGGGATGGATTGGTTGTTTTTTTCCGATCCATCTAAAATATTGATATCGGGGCTGATATTAAGATTGAATATCGACTCCGATATCAACATTTTTGTTGCAACCCTAGTCCCAGTAGTGCTTTTAACTTGAACAGAAGATCCACAGTCACATATTTGCTGTAAACTGTCAATTGTGCTTCAGAGTGGTTTTGTCCAGTTTATCACACTGATGTGATCTTTTACATTTTAATATTTATTTCTTATATCGTATACTGCTGTGGTTACTATTATTTTTCAAATACATTTTGTGAAAAATTGACAAAATCATTTCATACATACACATGGTGGCTGCTTTTTCTCAACCACTTTTTAGTTTTTCAGATTAAGTTTCAAAGCTCCAATATGAAAACATAAGGCTGACGTGTTTAGTGTTTACTAGGATTGATGACATTATTTTCTGAGAGTTTGAACCAAATCGGCGATGGTCAGTTGGGAATTTTTTCTGAGAGCTGATGATTTGAAACAGTATTACCCCAAACTAAATGATTAATGAATAAATCTGGAACTGAAAATGAAACTAACTGTGAATGAACAAAGTAACTCTGATGGTTTTAGTTGTATTTTCCCTCAGTGAGTATAAAGTCAGTCAGGAGTTCTGCCAGTTCTAATATCAGGAGTTTATTTGTTTTCTGTTTTTTTGGGGTTTTTTTTTGTGATGGTTAAGGCGAATAGACATGGTTGCTTTCTGTTTCCGTGGTGGTTTAGTCATGATCAGATCTAATGAACACCCGTGGAGATTGGAAAACTCTCATCTGTAGCTGAGGATCGTGTCTGAAAACCTCAGTTACACTTTGGAATTATGGGACGTTAAAATGTTAGTGCGTGACACGTTGAAATGTTGGCATACCTCAGACCATAGATGGTGGGTTTGTGATCTAAGCCCCGCCTCCAGCTGTCACACCATCAACACACGTGAGTACCCTCCTCACGGTCAGTGATGGACGTTACCATAGCGACACTCTCTCTTTCTGGAGAAAATGAAGGACATTATTCTCCAAAACCTCATCATATTGTGGGTTGTGAATCAGCCTCAGGTGCTTGGTGGGTTTTTGTCGAACTAGGTCGACGTGACGCCGACGGTGGGGATGCATCATTGGTGTGGACATTATTCTGAAACACTTACGGAGCTGTTGATGAAGTACTTCCACTGGGTTCTGATACGGGGGGTAGTTTAGTCCTTCATTCTCCTGTCAGATCACAGAAAAACAATCACATGATTAACCCATGAACACCCAAACCTCCACCGTCCATCAAAACCATCAAGTGATAGAAACTGTTTAACCCATAAGGACCCAGTGTGACATTTGTGACACCTCCCAAATACAATTCTTTAACCATCCTTATGTGTTTATCACCATGTATTGTAAAATTATCTTCTGTATTTTGTGGGGTTTTTTTTAGTAAAAATCAAGTATTTTCCAACATTTAATTTACTAATCATGTAGATGTAGATAAAAGTTCAGAATAAAGTTGACAATTATTCTATCAAAAACAGAGAAAACTGAAGAAAAAGTGACTTTTCCAGTTAAATCTCTCATTAATTGAACATAAACCCAGTGTGTCCATCCTCTGTCATTGATTCAACTTCATGGGTTTTACTGGTGAATCAATGTTGTACAACAGTGTTTCTCAAATGGGGGTACTTAGAAAAGGCCCAGGGGGTACTTGAAATCTTTTTGTAAAAATCAATTTTTTAGTAAATCATCATGTACCAAATACAAAATAAATAAATAGAATTAATGCTGAAATATAAAACACAATAAATACATTCATATAATAGTTTTATTGTCAATCATCCTGTTTAATCTTTGGTAACATTTGAAGAACATTTATATTTTATTTATTATTAAAATGAGTTTGAGTTGGTAACTCATTATTTTTTGATGATGAAAGGTTCATTAATTAATGACCAATTTATTTAGTTATTCTTATCAATGAAAGAGGGAACTTTTAAGTGTATATTTTGCACCCAAAATTAATTGTAAAAAATGTTGTAATATATGACAGTTAAATATATGTTGTTTGTTTATAAAGTTTTCTTAATCTAAACAGACACCGTTGGCACAGGAACACATTTTCCCAAATGTTTTTCAATGTAAAATGCTGAAGTGAGAGTTGGGGGTACTTGGATATAAAAGTGTATTTCAGGGGGTACTACACTGTAAAAAGTTTGAGAACCACTGTACTAGTATGGCAAACAGGAAGAAAACTCCAAAACACTGTCTTTAAACATTAAAATCCTTTAATTCTCATGACATGGTCATGTGTGGACCTTAAAAACACTTCAGCACATTTCAGCTTCAAGCCTTCAACAGGAAGTAAAAAAAAATCAGTTTGAATGTTTGAAGTGTTTTTAACTCTTTCCCCGTCTAATAAATAAGAAACCCAGTCCATATTTGACGACACCCCCGTACCCTTAATGATGAGTTTTGACACCTCTGTTATTTCATTAATATGTGATTTGAACCATTAGAACAGGTTCAGGTTTTAAGTGTAACTGATGTTCTGATAGGTGGAGGTGAACACCACCCATTTTAGGCCAAACGATAGGATTAAATAAATAAGTTTCTTAATTTTTTTTTTCATATGAAATTT
>JAPTGZ010029799.1:0-19616 GCA_029814645.1 Fowleria isostigma
AAACCCACGCAGACACGGGGAGAACATGCAAACTCCACACAGAAAGGTCCCCCCGTGGATGATGCGGGGATCGAACTTGGAACCTTCTTGCTGTGAGGCGTGAGCGCTAACCACTACACCACCGTGCCGCCCACCCCCAAACAAAGTATCAAAAAACAACATTTTCCTTCTTTTTTAGGGTAATTATGAAAACCAAAAATATTTTCCCAGAGTAAAATCAAATCTTTGGTCATACTTTTAGATGTTTATAGCATAGTACAATGTTCATCATTGTGATAAAAAGTGAAATAAATAATCATGAGTGTATGTATTCCTGTAGATGTGTATTTTACTTCAGTGATAAGGTGCTGTGCTGGAAATGTTTGAAAATGACTCTTAAAAGTGCTTGAATTTACCTTGAAAAGTGTGTACAAACCCTGTTTTCTGCACTGTTGTTAAATATTAAAAGGCAACATACCTCTACATTTATCTTTTGCAGCTGGTTCTGGAGTTGTGTCGAGGTGATGGTCTGTCCAACCTGCAGACCATCCAGTCCCATCTGGATAAAATCCACGCCTGTAGCACCGACCTGAGCTCCACTGACCAGCTGGTACAGTAAAAGCTGTACGCACAAACCATGCACAGCAAACTATTTAAAGGTGTATGCTGTTTGTTCAAATGGGGAGAACTGTGTCACCTGTTTTCTCCATGTTAATAGGCTGACCTACAGAAGACCTCATACACTAACTTCGCCAGTTTGGTTCAGAGGTTGTTGAATGTTCCTTTTGAAAAGGAGTTCTTCTTCCAAGTGAGTGTCTCTATTTGTCTACAACAGTAAGTTCAAGAGGAAGAGTTATTGGAATCACTGTTGATGGGCGCCATACTTTTACTGATGGTGAACCGCAGTGACATTTTTTTATGTGCTCATCATTAATATCCAAAACTCTCACTTTTTTAGGAGGTTTTTCCAGAAAAATATGGCTCGGCTTATGACCAAAGACTCCAGCAGCTGGTGGGTGAGTTCCTGTCCAGACTGGATCAGCTGCTGCCGGAACCCGACCTGGAGCAGGTACATCAGACAAGTGTTTCTATTTACACATCTTTCACTGAGACTGTAAGAACAACAGCAGTTTACATCAAAATAACAGTCTGTCTTTCTAGAATAGAATAGAATAGAATAGAATAGAATAGAATAGAATAGAATAGAATAGAATCTTTATTTGTCAAATGACATTGGCAAGACAATGACAGTGAAATGGGAGTTGCAACAGGCTGTGATTGTGTAAAAAATGACAGGTACAAATGAGTAGTGCTGATGATCATACAGCTTTGAAAGTAATTGTAAGACTATTAAACTAATATTGCAATGTAATGTTCATTTTAATGCCTGGTACAACTAAAGGTACATTTATTTGGACAAATGTAATGATAACAACAAATAGCTCATAAGAGTTTAATTTCAGAACTGATATCTATCCATTTTCCATGGTTTTCTTGATAATAACCAAAATCACATAAGTTCTTATATCAGTATCTACGACATTGTACTGACAAACGCAGTGCTTTTATTCAGTCCATGGTTTCTTTTCTATTTTAGTCACATGATACACACAGGAGTTAGTACTCGATTGCATAACCATTGTTTTTGATGACTTTTGATGTTCTAATCATTTTTTTGATGACTGTATGTTGGGATGTAGAGGTCAGTAAATATTAGTTGTTTTCATTTGTGTTGTTGTGTCTGTTTCAGACAGCGGAGTGGCTCTTTGAAACAGCGTCTGTTTCAGAGGATTTTGGACTGCATCTGTCTCAGCCCTTCGCCTTGAAGACTCTTCTGCTCCATCATCGGCAGCTGGGGAGTCTGAGCTCTGGTCAGTTTTTATTTATTTATTTATTTATTAGGGACAGTGCCTATTAATGAACATCTACAACAATTGCAATTGTAAATATACCTAATTGTAGCTGTAGTGTTGATTTCCATGTGTAGTCCCTAGGTAGGTGACAAGAAAGACAGCTGACAAAAGACAAAACATAATAAACACACAATCCAACACAGTGAGGATGATCTACTGATGTCACAGGCCTGGTTTTCATTCATTCAGTATTTGAGTTGTGATTTGAAGGAGACATATGATTGAGAGTCTCTTATGTTGAGTGGTAAACTGTTCCAATATTCAGTCCCAGTGACAGAAAGCATAGTCTGTCCTACAGTAGTGCACCTGCGTGGCCCCTCACAGTCTCCTGGAGCTGTGGCCCCTCCCTCTGACAGACCAGGATTTTAAATCTGTCAAGGGAGGATATCAGGGAAGCATTTTTTAAATTAAAAA
This sequence comes from Fowleria isostigma, assembly GCA_029814645.1. Taxonomy (NCBI): domain Eukaryota; kingdom Metazoa; phylum Chordata; class Actinopteri; order Kurtiformes; family Apogonidae; genus Fowleria; species Fowleria isostigma. Next base: position 2,307 of record JAPTGZ010029799.1, read on the forward strand.
AATTAAGAAATTTATATACAGGGTGTCCCAAAAACATTGACATAATTTTGAGAAGTTCATATTGGAGTGACTACATGGTCAGGAGAAATTATACTAAATACCATTAATTTTGGACATAAAATGTTTTATTCTACAAATTTCAAACAAAAAATTCTAAGGGATGGTAAATTATAATGTTCCAAAGTTATTACTCCAGGATCCGTGTTTCCAGACTTGCTCTTTGCACTGACTTCTTTGGCTTAAACGTCTCCCGAACTTGTTTTACCACCTCTGAAATTACTGGCCGTCCAGGTTCTTTGTTCCGACACAAACAGCCTTCCTCTTGAAACTTCTTATGCTGTGTCCAAATCTGCTTTCCTGTTGGTGCCTTTTTATGAAATTTTCTTACAAATTCATGTTGCACATTCACATTTGACTGAGTTTGAACATACTTTGAGACACAGAACACCTGTTCTGTTGCAGTAAACGTCTATTCCTATTCCTATGTCTATTCCTGAAAGCAGAAAAATAATTACACTTTTTTGAGCAAAAAGAGCAAACTAACTTTTCAAAATTTTTTAATAACTTTATTTTGCAGTTTTTCAGTAACAAACATACAATTTCCAAACAGACACAAAAGAGATATAAATGTATCTCCCCACCCCCCAACTAATTTTAAACAAATTATTAGGCGATGTACTGATGTCCAATTTTTTGGGACACCCTGTATATCTAAATTAATGCAGTGATGGAAACAAAATGGTTTTAGTTGAACGCATATAACGACGAAGGGCAAGATGTGTCTGTCATCCACAGCAACTTCTGACATCTTCCTCTCGTGTGTAAAAATATGAAATGTCTCTGTTGCAGATCCTTCAAGCAGTGAGGATGACATCATCTTGTCCACTCTGGCCCTCCCCTCTCTAGTGCCGAAATACACTGAGCCATACAGTGAGGATGATGATTACGACACTGAGGAAGATTCACTGGCACTGGAGGATTTAGGAGAAGACTCTAACAAAAGCTCAGACATGATTGCAGATGAGTGGTTATCAGCCAAGAAAACAGGTCAGATCAGATTAGAATGTGTCAGAACACAATAGTAAACATGTGATGTGTTGGAGTAACCCACTGTATGCTTTTCCAGGTCCTGTGTCACGTCTGTTCATCTGCCCTCAGTGTTCATTTGCTCACAGCGTAAAGAGGGAAGTCCATGAGCACATCCAGAGGGAGCATCAAACTCAACCTACAGCTCAGAAGACAGACTCCACCAGTAAGTCTAGAGCAAAGACTCAGCAGAGAAGGAAAACAGATGACAACTCAAAGAAAAAAAAGGAACACAAACAGGAAGACGGTTTAGGTAAAAAGAGCGAACAAAAGCAGAAGAAGAACAATGTGGAGAACAGCAGTTATCGGAGGAGGAAAGACCCCACAGCTGAAGACAAACGGTTCCTGAGCACGCGACCGGTGGACAAAAACTTCACCGAGGAACAAACCACATGCCCCAAATGTGAAAAAGTTTTCGAGCTGCCCAATCAGCTGAAGACCCACATGAAGCTCCACATGCTGCCGTTTCACTGCAGCCAGTGTGAGAAAGGCTTCACCAGCCCATCAGGATACTACCAGCACCAGAGGGTCCACAAGAGAGGACGCACCTTCATCTGCGGCCGATGCAACAAGGGCTTCCTGTGTAGTTATTCACTCAAACAGCACGAGCGCTCGCACGACGGCCCCACCAACCTGTGCACCATCTGTGGGAAGAGCTTCACCAAAGCCGGCATCACACGACACATGCACATGCACAAAGGGGAGAAGAACTTCCTGTGCACGGTTTGCGGGAAGTCGTTTCTGTCTTCAGGCGAGCTGCTGCTGCACACCCGCTCCCACACGGGGGAGACACCGTACACTTGCACCCACTGTGGGAAGGGCTTCTCATCCAAGAGTCACCTGATCGTCCACATCCGCTCTCACACCGGTGAACGCCCCTACGTCTGCTCGCTGTGTCCCAAGAGATTCCTCACCATCAACTGCCTGAAGAGACACACGCGCAGTCACAACGGGCTGAAGCCATTCAAGTGTGCACACTGTGACAAAGAGTTTTCTCAGCAGGGAAATCTGAAAAGACACATGGCAACTCATAAACCGGACACATAGTTTTGGTTTTAATGAACATGTAGAAAATACAGTTAATCTGAAAGGTTTGTGTCATATCCTCCTGAGACCCAGTAGGTAAAGGGTGAGACCCTACAGGTGAATAGGGTAACATTTGAAAATAATAGATATCACCATGAAACTTCCTCAGATGATTACTTACACCAGTATGAAAAAAAAGTATTACAAGTTTTTAAAATTTGTATAATTATGTCAATGAGACATTTTCTCATTAAATATGCACAATTTTGCTTACATTTTCAGTAGATGAGTGGGAACAGAGAATTTATTTATTTATTTTTTTCAATTTGTTTAGACTCAAGATGAAAACAAAATGAGAGGGATTTCAGGATATCTGCTTTCATTACTGAGGAAATCAAAATATGCTGTCCATAGTTTTAAAAAAAATTGATTTTTGCCATGTTTTTTTGAGTAAAATGTCACATAAATCAGGCAAAGAATGATTTATGAATAAATCCCTCAGTAAATTTCTTGAGAATATCGCTAAGGGTATACGGGTGCAGTTTGATGTACATAGGTGATACATAGGCTAAGATGTTTCTACTGGAGAATGACCAAAAAGTCACTGAGAAGATGTCATTTAAAGATTTAAATTTGAGAATTTCATGTACTTCTATTAGAAACAATTGCTCAAAAACAGAATAAACACTCAGACCCGTAGTACTGATAATATAGAATATTTCAAGCTTGTGTAAATGGATTATTTGATAGCATGGCAGACATATACGACCTACAACTGAAACTCAGCATGTCACGTTAGAATTAGAAGTAAAGTCGGGAGAAACTTACTGCCACAAATAAACTGTAATGAAATGCACAACACATTTTTAACATTTTCTTTATAGCAGCTTGAAAGAACACATGTTGAAGGAGTAAACTAACCCCATATCTCAAAATGGACCCCTGCATGAAAAATGTATGTTTTTGCCTGCCATGTCTCACCTTAAATAAGAGCCTTGATTGGAGTAAAGTAAAGCTGTGAAACTCTCCAGAGGCCTTGACTCAGCGGTGGGTCTCAGGAGGATATTCCACATATGTTTACAATGATTCAACATAAACCCTTACACATGTCCAACAGTCCAGCCTGTGTCACGTATTCACTGGGAAGAATAAGAAATCAAAGTATTTGCACTTCTTAATTGGTTTTTGTTGCGAAAACTCAAAATCCATCTTCAGTGTCTTTATGAAGTATCTGGACAATCAAACATAACATTAAATCATACACTACAACTAGGGGTGGGCCGTACGGCAAAACTATCATATCACAATTGTTTAGAAATAAAATGATGTTGATTTGATCCTAATTGTTTACATCAGTGTTTCTCAACCTTTCTTAACCAAGATCCCATTATTGGCACCATGAGCCTTTTGCCCCATCCCTAAAATATTTGGGATTGGAGGGGTGTGTGTGTGTGTACGTTATTCTAAAAGTAATGAGACAAACCTGTATGTGGAGGACGTGGTGGGTTCTATATGTAGCTGTGTAGATAAAGCTGTGCCTCGTCTACATCAGAGCTTATATGGGGGTCTTCACGAGGGTACCGCCCCCGTTGAGAAACACTAATAGTCCAACCACTTGTATGTTGACAGGGGTGGATGGGGGAGGGGGTCTGCTGCATCTCCTGTGTGCATTAGCCTGTGAGGCTGTGATTTTTGGTCATTTTCTTGCCCTACAAACCTGGTTGAGCACCTCTGTTTACTCTGTTCTCATGATCTATTGTTGATCACACACTCGACTGTAACTAGAACGACTGCAGACACTCACAGAAACTCCCACATACAGTACTCAACATAAATGAGTCCACCCCAACAGATATTTTCCTCAACTTTTTCTGACACTATACAACATATGTTCTCACTTAAGGAAATGTTCTATAAAACTCAGTTTTGTCCAAATGTTTTGAAACTGTGCTTATGTTCATTAAGATATTGATTAAAATCTTTCTTTTCAAAGGGTGTGTACTCATTTATGCTGAGTGTATATTAGAAGAGCAGCGGGTCTAAAACCATGATTATTGTAGGTATAGTTTGTGTTAGGAGTCTGTTTTGAGCCTTCATGTGTCACCGGTTGTTAAAGCCTTGATTTCTCATCCAGAAGGTCTGATCACAGTTTGGGTTTCTTTAAAATAATGGGCTTTTATCTTGAGCAGATGCAACGTTGAACTATCCTCAGCCTCCATCTCGTGACCGAATTTATTCAGAGATTCACCAAACTAGTGGAAACTCATAACACTAGAGTATATATTTATTAAATATTTTATTAAGTAATTTATTGGAGAGGTACATATGCTACACGTTGACAAATAGCTAAAATGTAATAGGATAAGATTTTCACCTTAAAGCGCTGAAGTAAATAAAGTAAATTCTTGTTGGATAAAGGTGTATCTTCTGTGTTCAGACCCAATAACCCATGATATAAAGATAGAGATGAAGCCACCTCAGACAAACATACAGAGGTACAAGGGAAGTGAAAAACACAGCTGTAGGAAATGCAATTTATTTGCAATTTTTTAATAACATCATTCCTCAGATAAAAATGCAATGTTACAGGAATATACATCAGATATTAATTTAAAACTTGCTTTCAAGGGACCATACAGTCTAAATATACTTTTTCCTTTTTTATTTACTGGTAGCGTGCGTTATAAGCAAGACAGACTCTGTCACCAATGACAGACTGACAAGTTACAGATACAAACTGTACATTACTTATTTACAAATCAACTTTTTGTTTGGTTTTTTGTTACACTTTTTATTGAAAATAGGAGTAGAAAAAGTGATTGAATTAATATTCTGATTTATTTCATTTGTATTCTTTCCCTTTCTAAAATCTAAAATGAAATGCATGAATGGAAAATAATCAAGAACTCTCCTTTAGAAAAAGAAAAAGGAGAAAAGCGTGTGTCAATGTGAGACCATGCAGTCGTCACCAAGGAGAAGTATGGTAACCGAGGGAACCAAATGGTGTTGGGCCAGTGTCACTTTGCAACCTTAGAACCAATGAAATCCCTCACACAGGTGAGGGGGAGTGGCTTATGTTAAAGAACTCATTACAAAATGGCCACCTGCCTCCAAAGCTACCGCAAGCACAAGAACGCACTCTAGTTCATGTTTTGACCGTACATAGTGCTGTTATTAAATACTACATTTGACAGTAGCGTCACTACTAATATTACAACAAATAGGTTGTTGGTCTCTGTGTGAACACCTCTCCAAACAAAAAAAACCAAACACTAGTAGACTTCTGATGGAAATGAACACAACTAAAGGAAACAGAAACAGCTCAGTCCTGTCAAAGGCTCTTCAACACTTTGCATGAGTCATGAAATAAGACTGAAAAGGAGATCAGAAGACATGATTGACCAGTGGAGGACAGAACCACGGCCCTGCACAAAACACTGTAGAGCAGAGCCTCTGCCACTGAGTCATCAGGACCGGGCTGGGATTGCCTCTGGTCAAACTAAACTTCAGTTTCTGCCTGCGTGCTGTTGAAGAGGCATGTGTAGAACTCACAGAACAAAGCACTAATAATGTACATGATGGGCCAACTCATTCATTAAAGCTGTATTTACACACACAGACATACAAGACCCATGGGGTTCTCACTCTGTGCTCAAATGTGACCCTCGGCTGGTTCTGGAACCCAGACAAAACCAGTCAGAACCAGCTTTTGTCAAGATCAACAGTGTCAGCAAAGAGTTTAATCCAGACCTTTCATGTCTGTGCTCATCCAAACTCAGATAGCTGGCAAATGTTTCAACCTCTACCAAACCAGAGGTCTGGAGAGAACATTAGAATCTAATAATCATGGGTTTTCAACGCCTGCATGAACGTCACCACGTCCTACATTCACGGAGGACAGTGTAGAAATAATTATCATTCATGGTGCGATGATGAGGAGCTCTTCAGGTAGACTCCACGGCTCTACCTTTGAGTCCACTCTGAGCACAGATGATTGGAGATGAGCGTTTTAATGGCAGGTCCACTGACACCGCCACCGTTAAGAACAGCTGTTATCTGAAACACTCGCTGGTCCAAAAGCTCTGCTCAGACACAAACACACACCGACCTTTGTGTGGGGTTTGTGTTTGTCTCATATGTGCAAACAGGGATCTCCTATGATCAACAATCTGAACTAAACAGTCATGGTATATGTTCACATAGAGGTGCTGCTACGCGACGGGTGACTTCTCTAAATCATCTGGGACACTGGTGGTCACAGGGGACACCAGTCAGAGGTTGGTGTGAAAATCAAACATTTCCTGACTGAGTGCTGAAATCTTTCCATGCGTCTATGAGCTCTACCATGCACGAGGACATCCAGCGGTGTGAGCGTGACTGTGGGCCAGTGCAGTGGTCGATGCAGAGCAGAAAATCACGCTTCCAGACCGCTGAAATCAACGACTGTGTGACAGTGAATGAAGTTTGCCTTTAAAATGCATATAGTAACTTGGAATTTTCCCGTGGATCATCTCCCAGTGAGGTTATGTTTATTTCCTAAAGCTGTGTCTAATGATCTAAAAGTATGTGTGGTGTTTAATCCATAAAGACCCAGCAATACTTTTGTGTCCCCAAATTAAATGTTCTCTATCTCTAACCTTTTAAACCCATAAAGACCCAAACACCCACATGTACTGATATAAACTGTTTAATCCCTGTTGATCCACTAATCCTGGTAAATAATTGGTGTAAAATACAGTTTGTCATCTTTTCAAAACTCACTTTTTCCTTCAGTTTTCTCTGTTTTTGATAGAATAATCCTCAACTTTACTTAAAACTTTTATGAACAGCTACATGATTAGTAAATTAAATGTTGAAAAATACCTGATTTTCACTGAAAAAAATTTACAAAGTACAGAAGATAATATTACAATAAATGGCGACAAACTACTTAAGGACAGTTAAATATAGAGAAAAATTTTTTTTGGGAAGTTCCACAAATGTCACACTAGGTCCTTATGGGTTAATGAAGAAGACCACCCTCACCTTCATCCTGTCTGTGCATGTATTGTGTTCCTCACTACAGTCCTGATCAGAGGCAGACAAAGGCAAATCTTCACACAAAGGAAACTTATCAATAATGAATTCTCAGCCTAAGAAAACAATCAGCTGATGGTTCAACTGGGTCCTTCACAGAAAACGTCATCATCTGCTTCACAGAATGACACGTAACTGACTCCTCCCTCTTTTAACCTTCCTACAGACCACAGTATCCAACCTATCATTTTATATCTTATCATTTAGATAAAGTGTTTCTATGTAGAATATATAAAATAGACATTATATATTTTATAATATATTCCCTCTTCTCCTTTCGTAAAGTGTTCATCAGCAATCAAGTAAAATCTGTACAACAGAAAAACAAAGAGATGGTTTTTCTCTTGTTTCTCCACAAAAGGAAAATGATGTTTTAATTTGCTTTAATTAGAACCCTACAACAACAGGCTATGCTGAGGTTTTCTTGAAAAAAGAAAATAAAATCTATATTCAAAATAGTCATCTTGAAATACTTTTGTCAGGATCAAATGATCAACAAACAGTTCCGTTTACAAGAAAATATAACGTATATCTTTTTGCAGCGACGCTAGATCCAGTAAGGGAATCTGAAAGACGAGGAGACAGGAAAACAGACACGACTCCCGCTCACCAGCTCAACTCTGCTGCACTTTATGTAACACATACCAGGATAAACCTCCAACTCGAAAATCATATATGCGTAAAGTGTTGTGTTCAAATGTTACATGGCATCTATTCAACAGCGAGCAGCTCCCATCTTCCTGTCGTTGTACAGCAGCTCTTCTCTATCAACGTTCTGTGGATTCCTATTCTTAGAAAACATGTAGAGACCAAATGTGCCACAACAATTTCAGATCAAATTCTCAGATCTTTTCTTATTGCTGCATAAACAACAGCCTCATCACTCCTCCTGTTACCTTCCTGTCTGTGTCCGATGAGAGTTTCTCTACAAAGACGTTGTTCAAGTTCTCCAAATTCTTTTTGGAAGATAAAATAGACGCTACATGATTTAGATGGCTCAAAGCATAGACAGATTTAGTCCTTGACAGGTGTGTTTTTTGGTTATGTTTTGGTTTTTAGTCGCTGAAATAATATGTATTTGCAAGAGTGTACAGTGTACATGTGTGATTGACTGATGAAGGACTAATAAATGAGAGTCTCTCAGTCTCTCAGTGCTACAGTAGGAAAATGTCCAGACTCTGACCTGCTCTGACAGGCTGCTGGTAGTTTAACGTGTTTCAGCAAATGCCACAAAACACAAAACAAAGACAAGCATGAGCATGTCAGATTTTAGACCACTCTGTTACCCTTAAGCACAGCTGAGAAGGTATTATTTCTACAAGTTGTACATTGTAAAAGAATCGTTTTAAGAACCCAATAGAGAGCGTCTGAATACTGGACTCACAGCACTGGGAATGGCTACATTTCCAGTGCTCCCACTGTGGAAAAGATGATTTTTTTAACCCTCAAAGACCTGAACAGCTGCCAGAAAACACAAGCATTTACTGACCTCAAATGTTTGAATAAGTTTAGAACCACTAATCCTATCACTACATTTCAATAATTTATTTTTTAACAGGATCAGATGTGTCTTATTTGGACGTTCAGAGGCTCCGTAGTGAACGTAGAAACACCATCACCTTCTGCAACATTGATTCTCTGGTAAAACCCATGGAGTTTGACACATGACAGTGGATGTAGATGTTTTAATGGTCAGTTAATGAGAGATTTTTATGAAAAAGTCACTTTTTTACTGGTTTTCTCCATTTTCATATAATTGCCTTTGAATTAACAATGGTCAGTAAATTAAATGTGGGAAAATGTCTGAATTTCACTGAAAAATGCTAATTTGCAAAGGATAATAATCTAATAGTGATAACTTGTGTGGGAAAGATTAAATGTTGAGACAAAATCATTTGTAAGTTACCACAAAAGGAGTTGTAGGTCTTCAAGGGTTAAATAAATCAGTAACTATAACGGCTCCAGCCACAGTCTTACGGTTTCAACCAGTCTGCTGTTCATCACACACATACCATCAGCTCCAATGTTTCCTTCAGTGGAAATATAATGACATCATTCCCTGCTGGTTCCTTTTGGTCAAAAATACAGTCAGTTCATTTTGACATTAAATTCATACTGACCTCAGGTCAGTAGGCCTATATAACACATCTTCATTTCCAAAATGTCATTACCTACATTCCCAAATAAGTTTCCTGTCTTTTCCTTACACTAACATTCTGGTGATTAAATATTATATATTTGTTTATATTTTGCTATATATGGTATATAAAAATATACAATCATTGGCTAGTGGTGAGACAAAAGATATCATCATTCACATAGGACCAATACTTTATATCCCTATAGAGGGAAACCCATGCACATAAAATATTACTTAGATATATTATTCACCACCCTGAAATCCAAACATAATGAAATAAACCTAGAATCCCTCAAAACATTCCACTAAATCGGTTTAATTTGACATATGAGGCCTAAACAGCCAGTCAACAAGATTGTCAACCGTCGATCAGAAACCTGGCATTGGATCTCTCAAGTCCTACTTTTACACTTCAGTAAATTTTTGATGTTTTAACTGTCATTTTTAAGGGTTTATTTTTGGCGGCTGCAGCCTCATTCACAGCCTTAGATGTCTGTTACTATCTACAGTGAGCTATTCCACCTAATTATGAGTCATTTGGTCCCTTTCATATTAATCCCACTGGTCCGTCTTTTCCACATTTCATCAGATAAAAAGGGTTGAATTTAAAGACAAAGTGTGAAATTAACAAAAACCTATGGTGACAGATATAGAGGAAAGTGTAACCACAAGAGAAACAAACCTATGACAACTATTTCAGACCTCAGACGGGGACTATTAATACTGTAGCTTTCCAATTAGTCTTCATTTTCCACCGTTCCCTATTTATAACCTCTTATCTTTCACCGGGTTCAGGGTCAAATAATCAAACAAGAGCCCATAGACACAAGATATGCAAAATGACCCTCCGAAAGCCCCTGTGTCTGCTGTCTACAGCCATAAGAAATACTGACGTTCAGCGTATGTACATCAAATAGAAACAGCTACTCTGTCAAAAAGTGATATGATACTTAACCTGATAAAAACTAAAGGAATGCAAAACCTGGTATGCTCATATGTCAACATGTGAATCTCATGCAATACTGAAGGTACAAACCAACTAACTGGGAAAAAGATGAGCGATAGTGGAACAGCCAATGAGTATTAGGTCAGGGAGGTGGTTGTTTCTGCTGCTGAATCATCTGAGTAACAGTTCAGCTGTCCATTCTCCGTTGGCTGGATGTTAAACCACCAGCAAAGACAATTTAAAGTCACTGTCTTAATACACATTTTGACTAAGGATGCAGATCCAACACGCCGGCACGAGAAGAAAACAATAAATACATCTTTACTATACTGCACTGTAATGTACCTGATTTCAAGTATGTACGGTTTCTCTGCCATGGAAACCACCGAGTTTACTTAAAAATGCAACAAACAGAAAAAAACCCCAAAACAAAACATCACTTCCACAAGTATATTTACTTCAGGAACCTTGTATACAGTCTTAGTTATTGCATTGTTTTTGCATATCTTGTGGGATGCAGGATTACACCCACTCATACCATATACTGCAACACATCACCTCATAGTACATGCTAACCTAGATAGAACACAAAAAACCCCACAATGCTGCTCCAGTCCACACAGGGCACCGCAGGCCAGTGGAACGCTGACTGGCGTCTTTGTGAAAACACAGAGCCTCAGACACGACTAAGCCTGGTTTGGCACTTCTGATAGACAGGGTTACTCTGTATGTGTCGGTAAGATGTGACGAAATAACAGTGAATTAATAACACTCAATCTAGTTTCTGTGCATTTGTTATGTAGTTTGATCAAAAACATTGGAGGTGATGATGAATATTATCAAACATTATTTAACCCATAAAGACCCAGCACTACTTTTGTGTCAGTTCCCAAATTTAATTTTCTTTATATTTAACCTTTTTTTTTTAACCCATTAAGACCCAAACATCCACTATCTACCAAAATCATGTAATGTTATAAACTGTTTAATCACTACTGATCCACTAATCCATGTCAATAATTGGTGTAAAATGCTATTTTTTATCTTTTCATGGTCATCAGATATGACCCATCTGGACGTTCAGAGGCTCTGGAGTTACCATGGAAACACCGTCATCTTCTACAACATTGATTCACCAGTAAAACCCATGGAGTTGGATCAATGACAGTGGATGGACACACTGGATTTATGTTTAGTTAATGACAGATTTTGCTGAAAAACTCTTTTTCTTCAGTTTTCTCCGTTTTTGATATAATAATCCTCAATTTGACTCTACACTTTAATGAATATCTACATGATTAGTGAATTAAATTTAGGAAAATACCTGATTTTCACAAAAAAATACAGAAGATAATATTACAATAAATGGCAATAAACTACTTAAGGATGCTTACATTTAGTGAAAAATTAATTTGGGAAGTGCCACAAATGTCACACTGGGTTCTTATGGGTTAACTGTTATTGTGGCAAAATCTGAGAGGTGTTCTCTGATAAAGTAAAGATTAATTTCCATCTTAATTTCCGTTTTTCCATCTTATCAAAACAGCTTGAAAACAATAACGTTCATATTTGTTTCTTTACTGACTGAGTAAACGCAGAAATATCTGATGCAGCAGCTTGGATACAATACCTACTTTACAGTTCATGTGGTTGCTGTTTACATCTATCATCAATATTTCTTTTAATCAAATTCAAAAATAGAGAGGAGCAATCAGCTGTCTTAATTGTAACAAAACTTAGCAAGGATCACTGTGTGGAACCACAACCAGAGCACAAACATGAAATCCTGCTTTGCACAAATGCAGTAATATCTTTCAATAGTACATCAATCTGTCACTTACTTTTAGACTTATCATCTGACTATAAAGCAGCTTATACTGAAACTCAAATATGTCACTAGCCACTGAGTAGCTTGTTAGCTTATGGTACCAAATTATCAGAAAGAAAAAATATATATGAAGGGTCTAAGGTGAGAAAAAAAAAGCTCCAAATGTCTGAGAGGGTATCATTGTGATACCGCAGACTTCTGCAGGGTTCATATAATGATCAGAACTCAAAAACAACAACAGCACTGCCACTAAATACACATTCAACATTCACATTTAGTTTGCATAATAATGTCAGAAGTCTGTTACTGGCACAGGATGCAGTGTATGGCAGTGTGCTCGTGCATACCCTTCCTGCCAAAAACCTGCTCTGCAGTCAGTCCCTGTTGGTAAATTCAATCAGACATTCTATTACTGACTTTTGCTGGAGATCATTTTCTTCTGTTAGACTAAAGGCATTGAGATGTTTGTAAATGTGAGACTAATTCTATCCGGGTGTCTTCTTTAGCTGAACTGCACTATTTCTGTTGTAATTCCTATAACATGCTTTAAAAATTAGTACCAGTGATGTAATGATTTTGTGGAAGATATAACATAAATAGAGGCTTGAGCCTTGTGTTCCTACCCGGATACAACAAACTGTGATCAAGTCTTTACAAAAAAGGATCCAAACTAAGGTGTGTGACTCAAATAGATAAAATCCAAACTTAAACATCTGCATGCTATGTAGAAGCATTTTGAAATAGAAAAGTCACAATAAAATCCCTCTAAGGGATAATCCGGGACATGTTTTCTGATCAATATCCAATAGTTTATTACATTAACCAAACAATCATTATATCTTATCAGTTATCAGTAAATTCCCTGTCTGTAATATACCTTTTGAGTTATGAGTTTTGTCATAAAATTATATCATAGACAAGAAAATGTGTTTATCGCTAATGATCATAAACCATAATATTTCATGTTGTAAGCAGACCCCAGATAAAGAGATGTGATTTAGAAGTCTTGCAGCATCTGTTCACCAGCCCTAGTAGTTTCATTTGAGGTTTTAACTATGATTAAGTGACGAAATCATATGATTATGATGAATTACAGCTAAGCGTTCACGATGCCACCTCTTCACTGTGTGGCAGTATTTGGTGCTTCGACCACTCAGAGCTACCGTCCACCAAGAAGAAAAGCAGCAACTGGCAAAGGCTTGTTACCTTCTGACCAAGCTGCAATGCCGAAACTCCTCACTGCTGTAAACCCAACCTTTACTCGGACCTCAAGCCTAGTTACCTCTAGACGGAAAGAAAATGATGCAATGAGTAATTTTCAAAGATAATAGTGGCTTTTGACTCTGCAGCTTGGCTAAAAAGTAAAAACCGTGCTAAAGAAATCACAAAGCTTTGGAAGCATGCCTGTCCATGGTAACCCTGTGTTAAGGAGGCCCGTTATCACACACACACACACACACACACACACACACACACACACACACACACATAGTAACACACTCAACATCATACTTGTAATGCTACCTTAATTTACTGTCTAGGCTTAAAATCAGCTTTTTAGAGATACATAAGTAACCAGTCGAACACACAGTCACACAAACAAGCATCCTCACACACATTTTTTTTCTCTTCTGGGAAAAATAAATAAATAAATAGATACAATCTGTAAAAGGTGCATACTGATAGAGAGAAAGACCCCCCTTTTAGATACACACGCTATCTCACACACTCGTGCACGCATACATCCTGTACTAAAACGCAGACACACACCCATGCGCACACATAACGTTACACACTCGTACGCAAACACTATGCCCTGCTTCGATACTTAAAACCTCTTAAAATTCTCCTAAAATAAACCGAGCAAAAATACATTTATAAGACCAGCACCCCGAGTGTACAAACAAATCAAGGATAAATTAAACCAATAACATTATGAATATAAAACAAAATAGTCATGGCTAGCCAGTTTTGCACAATATTAAACTGTTAAATACATAGTGGGCGTGGTCTGTAGAGAGAGTGTGTGGCAGCAATCCAATAGAATTCCACGCTGAGAGGAAGAGGAGGGTCTTGGAGAAGGAGGTTGATTGACGGACAGATCCTCTGAAGATCCATGCCCAGAGTCTGTTCTCCTTTCAATCGGTCACTCCATGTTACTCCTCCACCCTCCGATTTCTTTTGCCCTGTTCGACACACTCACACTCACATTCAAACACGCATACACACACACACACACACACACACACACACACACACACCTCCCCGAGGGCAGTAAAAGCAAAAATGGACTCAACCCAGCGATGGAAGGAAAGGGACAGGTGCAATAACCAAAGAGGAGGGAGGAAGGAGGGAGGGAGGAAGGAGAGAGGGAGGAATGAGGAACGGCGAGGTATGAGGCAGAAAAGGGGGCTCGCTGTCTCTGATTAGCCACCAGACGCTCCTCCCATTTTCCGACTGGAGCAAAAAATGGGTGTGGCCAAACAAGGAAAAGCGGCGAAGGAGGCAAAGCCAGATCAAGGTGACAGATGACACGAGTTTGTCTCTCGCTGGCGTTTTACAAACCAGTAGTAATGAGCTGGCTAGCTTCCTGTTGGCCAGAGAGTGTCTCTGCCAGTGGCCCCCTGCTGCAGCCCTGTTTCGGCTGTTGGTCCATCCCTCAAATCCTTCCCCCCCCTTGGCTAGGGGCGGTGTGTCACCTAGATCCCACCCCCTGGCTGGCAGGGCTGTGCTCCAAGGTTCCATAGCTTTGGAAAAGGAGGAGAAATGAGATTCCAAACAGGGATTTGCTTGCCCCCGTTTACTCAATACAGCGCTTCATCATCAGTGAAACAAGAAGGAGGGGTTGACCTTTGACCTCCAGTAGGTGTGATCAGATTTTAATCCTTAACTGATCCCCCAAGAGCTGGTCTGCTGTCCCCTACCTGGCTTCATGGCGGCCAGACAAACAACAATAACACAACACCAAAGTCGGAAATGAAAACAATAAACATACTATGTGGTCTGCAGGACTTCCATATGCGACGTCCTGCTTCTGTTAACCTCCTGCCACCCCTCCCTCATTTTTGCTTCATTTCTGCTCTTCACTCTCTGAGGACATGATAAAACTGTGAGGCACTTTAGAGACACACTCAGACACGTGTGGAAAACACACGCAAACATACATTTACAAATAGAGAAAATCATAAACCACACACAAGCATACGCTCAAATAAAATAGAGTACAGAGCGGTACTTTACTACAAACACACACATACAAACTCATAGAAACCGACAAATTCATAATCAGGTGTTTAAGGTTGCGTCACTGGCCGCCATTGTCCAGAACGGTCACATCTGGCAGAGAGGCAGACAGTGTGTGTGTTGGGGGCGGGGACAGACAGAGCCAGCTGCGGCGCTGTAACCCACCACTGACAAGTGTCAGTCTCTGATGATGTCAGAGGGGCGAGTCGGCTGATTGAACCCGTCGAGCTGACTTCTACAAACTTGTTACACACTCCATATCTTCGTCCTCCAACAGCCCGCTGTTCCTCTGCCGTGCACCTCCCATCATAGCAGAGCCTCTGTGGTGCCCCTCCTCCCTCCCTCCTTCCTCTTCCTCCTCCTCTTCTTGTCCTTTGGCCCCTGCCAGCAGCTCCTGCCGCTCCTCCACTGAGGACGGTCCATGGACGGAGCCTCTGCTCCCTCCGGCCTCTGCCCCGCCTTCACTAGCACTCAAACTGACCCTTCGGTCCCTGTGTGTTGCTGCTGCCGTGTGGAGGGGGAGCAGGTTGCCGTTGGGGCTGTGCTGGGAGGTGGAGGAGGTGCTGGGTGTGGCGGTTGTGGTGGAGTTGCCGTTGAGAATGTTGTTGGCGGCATGCTCCATCTCTTCGATGGTCATGTCGCAGACATCAGCCAACTCGGCTTTGGTTGCCTCGATGAAAGATGGATCTTGGGCAAAATGGCCCAAACCTTCTGATATTAGCACCTTGAGAAGAAAAGGTAAAAGATGAGGGGGAAGGAAGGAGACAGAGAATAAGGCTGGTCAATGCAGTGTGAAAATGTAGAAGGTGTACATAACTCATTGGAGTGGTTTTCTTTTTTTAATCTACCTGCTAATCTGTGCTCATAAAGATTAGAAAATGTCTATGGTTATTAGATTTTATTAATATTTCTTCTTAAAACACAGTATGGAGCAGAAAGTAATTTGAAACTCTCTGCCATATATTTACTGGACTTTTACTTAGATTATATCAAATATTTGAAATAATGTTTAAATTCAGACAAATGTATCACTATGCTGTGGTGCACTCATGCAACCCCTCCCTCAGACTGATGAAGGAGTATCACCTGCCAACACCACACCAAGAGCAGATCTCAGTCAGGGCCCATATAAGGGACTCCTCTGCTTCTGGGTGGTGCTGGATCAGTACTGCTTTCACTGCTGTTGTTATTGTCAGCACTTCTCCACCTATCCAAGTGTTTCCACCTTTCGGTTTTTGTTAATTTTATGTTAATAAACCCCTTTACTTCCTTCAATATCGTGCATTTGAGTCCATTCATTAACCCTGTTCATGACAAATTATTTTATTTACTTCCAGATATTTTACCTTCAAAAGACATAATGTGAATATGTGTCACTAAATGTAACTGAATTGAGCTGCAGTTACCTTACTGAGTTATATCTATGTGAATTTTTCTGAGTCACTAAAGTCAGTAAGGTAGTATATATGTTTATTACTTTTACTACAATAGATAATAACAGAAGTGGTGGGATCTGCCTCTGTATTAACTGAAAAAAGCTGACTTCTAATGGTGCTATGTAATGTAAGTTGTTATAATGTCTTCTATTTTATTTGTTCATTCATAAATTTGGCTTACTATTGCATTATATATATGCATTGCTTTTACGCTTTTACTTTGCTTACAGATTACATTTACATTTTCTTCTTGCTCGCTAATTAGCTTTTATGTAATTTCAGTTGTTAAGACAAACAGATCAAAGGTTTTGGCTGATGCATATTGACATTACAAATTATTGTACACTAAAGATTACCATGGTGTATGTTTTTAGTCCTAGTAGTTTGTTTATCCCTCTTAACAATACATATATACATACATATACATATGTATATATATATATATATGTATATATATATATAGAGAGAGATAGATAGATAGATAGATAGATAGATAGATAGATAGATAGATAGATAGATAGATAGATAG